>PVKN010044975.1:0-10011 GCA_004027915.1 Capromys pilorides
GGACTCCAGGCCACACAACCAGGGCATGGCCACGCCCACTCAGGTCTCTGTTGCTGGCACCAAGGCCCCATGGGATATAGCTTGGCCACACAGCCAGTCCACCCAGTGTGGACGAGCCCAGGTGTTCCATGCCTGGCTGCAGTTACCTGTACGTGAGGCCTAACACTGCGTGCGAGGCTACACTCAGCTGAGATTGTTGGCTTCTGCGTATTCAGAGTAGATTCCCAAGGGCTTGGTAAGAAGTGCCACTCCAGAGCACCTACTTGGACCTGGCAGCGTCTGACACCCTGAGCAGAGCAGAAACCTCCCTTATGAAGGTCTTGTTTTTTCTAGGTTCAAATTAGAGTGTAAGCAGGTTGGGCTCATGAACTAAACACTTCACTTTAATCGCCCAGTCTCAGTAACACACATTGCATTTTTTTTTTCTTTTATTATTTCTCTTGAAGCCTTGGCTTTCAGTTTTCTTTGTGGAGAAGAAAGGGAAGCAGTGTATTATGTTAGAAAAAAAAAAAGATAACGTAATATTTAATCTTTAATGGCAAGCAACTTCTAGAATGGAAAACGTGAATTAAATCCAAAGCTCCTTAGATATATGCTGGCCTTACCTCCGTTTTCCTGGAAAAAGCAGGGCTTATCAGAGCTCCAACCAGTGCTGTCTTGGAAGACTTTGCTCCAAGTAAACAATCTTGAGTCTGGAAACAGAATCCAGAACTTTGGCATAATTTTTTCCCTATCCCATCAGTCGCTGTGCTTGCAAACCTGTGTTCCCACTACCTATTCTACCTCAGAAAATGAAGGAAGACAAGAAGGAAGAGAGGGAGGGGAGGAGAGAGGGTGTAGTTGTATTTCTCAGAAATGAAAGCTATAAAATGTCCTTTCCTGTAGACCCACCCCCTCCCTCCTGCTGCAAGTACTTTCCTTTTCTTTAAAATCCTGCTGGGCTTTAGGCTGCATGCAAAGGAAAATACAGCAGAAGACGTGAGAATGTCAACAAAGAAACTGAAAGGAAAATAACAGCTCTTTTGGCCCCCAGCCGGGCCTACCACTCAGCCTTAGCCCCTATGACTAGATTCCAGAAGTCATGGTGCCATGTATGAGAAGACTTGCTGCTTTCTGTAGCCTGCTCCGAAGGAATTAATCGCATGGCTCTTTCATGCTAGTCTCCTAGAAGAGTGATCTATATGTATCTTTTCACTTCTTCTAAAATATACAGAGCATGGTGCTAAGCCAGCCGTTAGCCTGGACCAAGAGGGAGCGTTTTCAATGTTTTTGGCTACAGGTGGTACAGGTGTCATCATTAGAGACCTGAGAACCCCAGTGTAAGGACCCACTTTAAGCACTCCCCACCTCAGCCTATCTTCCAACAGCAATGCAATGAAGTCCATTTTCAGAGCTCTGAAATGTTTAAGTCTTGCTTTCTACAGCTTTAAAAATGTAGTCTTTAGAGGAACCAACCTCAGAGAGTTGAGAATAAAATTAAAGTAAAATAGACTTTCAGGTAAATATCCCTGCAGGCTATTTCTACAATTGGCTTCTAATTCTGGTTACCGTTTACTTCCACAGTGCATCTGCAACTTTCCCTAATTCTAGAAGTCATTCTTATTCAGTTTAGCAGGAATTGTCATAGGCAGAAGTATGGAGTCCCCCTTTCCCTCTCGGGTTGGGCCATGCCCCATGAACAGGCAGAAGGGTCACACGCAGGAAGTGACAGCAACAACAGGCATCGTGCTGCTTTAGGAGAGATGGAAAAAACGCAGCTAGGTGAAAAAAGAAGGAAAACATAATGCTAATGCTGGGATTGTTCAAAGAAATAAATGCTTATAACAAAGGATCCAAAGTCAGGAAAACATTTAAATTAAGATTCATCCACATAGTACAGTATTAAACAGCCAATAACATTATGACTGGGAAAACTTACAACTATATAGCATGCTTTCTGAAAAAGTAATAATGAAAAATTAGTATGTAAACTTATTTGGGTTTCTTACCCTGATTAAAGATATACATGGAAACATTTGTATGAGTAAAGGGATCAGGAGGACATGTTGGAATACCAGAAATGGTTTTCCAGTGCAATAAAATTATAGATGTATCTTTGGCTATCTTATTAGTAGTATGAATGTACTTCATAATAAAGCTGGAAAAGATAGACTTTGCTGTTTGGAACTAAGAAGGAATCCAGACAGAAAAGGTAAATAATTAGACATACAGATTGCCTGGAGAATGTATTCCTGCAGTGTGAAGTCTCATGAGAAAAATCACAGAACATATGCAAGAGAGAGAGACAGGGTCTAATACCTGCAACCCAAAAAAAGACAATGCGGATTATGTCTTCAAGAGTCCCCTGAGGCAGGTATCCAGTCCTTACAGAGGGTTAGAAAGCCCAAGGGTGCTACACGTTGTGAAGAGACACCATGTCTCAGATTTGACTTCCCTCTCCTGTTGTGCAGAGGACATAGGCAGTGGGGTGGTAGACTCCAGAGCTGGGAACGGATCTGAGCTGGGGATGGTGAGAGACAGGAGGGGACGGGAAAATAATTAAGTCGCAGTGTATGTGTGTACCAGTGCTCTGAGATGAATATAATTTTAGACGTAAGAAAAAAAACTAATTAAAAAAACAAGTAAAAGAAACAAAAACTGTCAGTGGGACTTTGGAACAGTAAAGTGGAAAGGGAAATAACACATTTTTTAGAAATCAATTAAAAATACGTTTCTGGAATCTGTGTAAGTGAAGCTATATGAATCATCATCAGGAAACCTTTGAATTAAACCGTGGGTCTCTTTACCCTGCCAACCTTTATGGAGGGAAGCTCAGGACTGCACACAAACAGAATGTAGAAGATTTTCCATTATCTTTTTAACTTTAAGACATTTTCACAGATTTTAATTATTTTGATTATGATGTGCTGCTGATATGTACATTTAATTTTTATTCATTTCCTTCAGATCTATAATTAAAAACTTTTTTGAGCAACCCAGGCATTAAATGGAAAATGTTCCTTCCTCCTCAGGGATGAACTCACACACACACACTCTCACACACATACACACACACACACACACACTCCTTAGCATATAAAACCCATGGATATTGGAAAATTCTACTTCAGCAGCTAGATACTTTCTAATAGTTTTCACTTACTAAAAAATAGTCTTTTTCATTTACAGTCTATCTGAGCAGCTCAGACCTTTTGTGTCAAAGAAATCTTGTCCTCTGTGGTGATGCCCTCAGGAGACTGCAAGTCAGAGCTGGCCTCTTCACAGGTAGCAGCCTCCCTCGGCCAGCTCTCTCCAGCCCAGTTCTCAAGCATCTTTCAGTTTTAGGCACCCACTGATCTTTTGAGCATCACGTACTCATGTGAGGACCCTGTTAAAATAGTGCATTTTTCTTTTCGCTCATAGCACTTCACACTACTGTCACACTCCTTCAAGCTATCCTGGATGATGGCTCTCTATTATGAGAATAGTATAGTTGCACAATTATTGTGAAGTACTAGAGTATCATTTAGGATACAGCATGCTTTTAATGCATAGGATTTTTAATTTTTTCTCTTTTTATAACTTACAGATTTTTGCTATTTTCCCAGCTGATCCTCTCTGCCTAGCCTGTTTGTTTTATTTATTCATGGTTTTCACCATGAATTTTTGCTTTTGAAGGAAGGATGGAAAGGTTTATTTAGCTCCCAGTTACTGGAGGTTTCAGTCCTCACTCAGCTGGCTCCAAAGAAGACTAGCACATGGCAGAGAGCAGCAGTTCATGGCAGTGGAACAATTGCAACAGAGGCAATCAACGAACCAGGGCAGCAGAGAGAAACATAGAGAATCTGTCTCTCTTATAATACATTCAGGCTCTCTGCCTCAGGATATCTGCCTCAGACCACACCCAGAATCCTAGCAGCACTAAGACATATAATCCCAGTGGATCATGAGTTAGTCTCAAACTCTAGAAGTTCCCACCCCATGACTGCATGAGGCTTTGAAGGGATAGATAACTAAACACAAACCATAACATTCCATCCCTGGACCCTCAAAGTCTCATGCACAACCCTTTATGCAAAAGACATTTGGCTCTAGTCCTTCAAGGTCAGTGAGGACTCAGGACATAAGAGAACCTGTGATGTAACATCCTATAACTCAATGGTGTCCCAAATTTTCTGTTCAAGGAGATTATGGGGCCACAGAGGAAAGGGATCAATGATGTATAGTGTGCCTAAGGAGAGTCACCTAGAAAGAAAACATTCTTTCAGGCTGTCACAGAGAGCAAACTGGTTCCCTGGTTGGGGCTGTCACAGAGAGCAATGTCCGTGACTCATCCAGACAGCTGACACTGACAACAGTTCTACAAAACACTGTACATGGTTTCAGGGTAAATCTTGAGGGAATTTGACTGACCTTGGGAGAAACAAAAGTTTCATGTTCTGTTATACATATCTTGCTTTAACTTGCCCTTAACCACCCAGCAGAAAAGTTTAACCACGACACATAAAAAGTAAAGCTAGATTAGTATGTTGAGCTTAAATCAGCAGTTTCCAACACTGTTTGTAGAACTGTTGTCAGTGTCAGCTGTCTGGATGAGTCACGGACATTGTTCTCTGTGACAGCCCCAACCAGGGAACCAGTTTGCTCTCTGTGACAGCCTGAAAGAATGTTTTCTTTCTAGGCGGCTCTCCTTAGGCACACTATACATCATTGATCCCTTTCCTCTGTAGAAGGCTTAAATCAGCAGCTTCCAACATTGCCAGTTCTGCTAGTAATTTACCATGCATTTCTATGTCATGCATTTCTCTCTTCCTAGACCTTAAGTTGTGATCTGACTCCTGCATTCAGAATTCCTGAGGAAGGGTCCAGATCACTCAGGTGGTCATGAACCGAGAACTTCAGAGCATCTTCCTGGGCTGAGTCTTCCACAGCATGTGGACCAGGGGCCATTCTGCCTCCCCTGCCCTTCCCTCAACCTGACAGGTGTGCGGAGAGTGTAGAGCCTTTCAAGAAAGGCACCATGCACATATTGATTAGTGCTGACATGGGAGTGCTTATGGTGTGTGCTCATAGAGCTATGTATAGTCATCGGTTAACTGTTGAGCACCCCTTAAATCATAGCAGTTTTTCCAGTACTCAAATCTTTAGTTACCTACTTTACATGATCCACACATTTGAAAGTGAAAGAATATCTGTCTTTTCTAAGGAGATTGGCAAGGAAAAGCAATAGGTGTTCATATTTCTCAGAACTAAAGCTCTGGTTTTGGAGGTGAAGACTTTTTGATGTTATTATTTTCAAAACATAAGATCAAAAATCATCCCCCAAGAAGCATGAGGTGAATCTTAAGCGTTTTAGAAAAAACATCAGTGAACATGCAAAGTAGACATTCTCTTATAGATCACTTCTCTGTGCTTTGTCTGTTCCCTGTCCCTAATACCAGTACTGATCCCAAACTCTAAATTTAGGAATGAGGTCCAGGGTGAAGAATGCTGAGGGGACCAGGGATATGCAGATACCAGGGAGGGAGGACCAACCGCCCAAGGCCGAGCACCCTGAGTGGTGGTATGATTCATCTTGGAAAGGGGCAGTCAGTCTTTCTAGGTGAAGGACCTGTCCATGTCCTTGTATTGTCTGCTTCCAACTCTGATTTGTTTTTTAGGGAAAAAAAAAATTGCAATCATTGAACTCCTTTACTCTCCTTTAGTGTACCCACTGAGGGACAACTTACTCTCCTTTCCATCTGAAAAATGTACTGGCTTGTGGTTTGCTTCTTATGAGCTGTCAAATGTCCTCCCCAATCCTTCAGAGTGAATTATATGTGATAAGGGAGAGGGAAAGCTATTTATGTTATAGTATAACCCTGCAATTTTACCTCTCAAATATGTGAAAACCACTCAACTAATGTTCCTTTGACCAATCATGTGTCAGTCTTCAGTAGTAAGCTTGCATGTCGTACAGTAGAATTATGGGGTTTTTTTGGTTTTTGTTTTTTGGTTTTTTTTGTTATTGTTGTTGTTGTTGTTGTTTGTGGGACTAGGGTTGGGGCTCATGACCTTGCACTTGCCAGGCAGGCACCTGTGCCATGTAGCTATCTCCCCATCCCGCAGAATTATGTTTCAGTGATGGTTTTATTGTACAGATGTTATAACTTCAAAATCCAATCTAATTTTAATATTTTAAAAATACTTTTATTGATTTGCCAAATTGTAAACCAGGTAGCAGGCTGTGAAGCCAGAGTACAGGATTGCTAGCTTCAGCTGGGGAGATAGCTTGATGGTCTAAGCCCCTTCCTGGCAGGTGCAAGGACCCAGGTTCAATGCCTAGTACCACATGTGTGGTATGTGATCTAGAAATCCAGAGGCACCCGGCTGGCCATCGAAACGAAATGTCGTGATGCAAGCCTGTATATCTAGTGTGCTAAGACGGGATCACTATGAGTCTGAGCTGTTTAGCAAGACCCTGTATCAAATAAATAAGTAAATAAATAAGTGATTTTAAAAATTGGCAACTTTTCTCTGTATCAATAATCAGCTTACTAAAAAAGAAATTATGAAAGCAATCCCATTCACAGCAGCTGCAAGCAACAAAAATACTGGGAATAACCATTCCAAGTAAATACCAGATTTCTACAATTCAAACTACAAACACTGATGAAATAGAAGAAAGCACAAGAAAATGGAGAGGCTCCCATATTCATGGATTGGAAGAATCATTGTAAAAACGTTTCTGTTATCCAAAATGAGCTACGGATTTGATGCAATCTCCTTCAAAAACACCAATGTCATTCTCTACAGAACTGGAAAAAAATGGTGCTAAACTCCATCCTCAGTCTTCACAATAGCTAACTCGCAGAATCAAAGTAAGTGCGTATCAATGTGTACAAAAGTCATATAATCTCACCATATAAACTGGGACATTGGGCATCAAGAAGAGTGGCAGTCTGTCATTGCCGCAAAATGAGTGGAACTATAGGACATTATGTTAAGTGAAATAAATTAGACACAGAGACTGCATGTCTTCTACTATGTGAGAATTAAAAAAGTCAACATACAAGTAACATAGTGGGGCTGGCAAAATAGCTAAGTGGTCTGAGCACCTGCCTGCCAAGCACAAAGACCCAGGTTCAACCCTGGTATCACATGCTGTGCCAGCCCCAGAACCCAGGCACACCATGCCAGCCACCAAAACCAAGCGTGGCGGTGCATGCCTATAATCCCAGTATGGGGAAAGCTGAGACAGGAGGATCCCTCCAAGTCCAAGCTGCATAGTGAAACCCTGTACTAAATAAATACGTAAGTGGATATTTAAAAAATATCAAAAAGTAATATAGTGAGTCCTAGACAGAAGAGAAGAAAAGCGGTGCCTGAGAGTGATCAGTGTTCCCTGTGTGGCTTCCTGGGCCCACCATAATGAACCTCATTAATATGTACATTTATTATGTGTTAATATAAAGAAACACAAAGCCTGTGCTTGCTACAGGGGCTCCTAAAGGAGAGTAAGAGTTTTCTGTAATAATTGAGGGAATAAAGATGGAGTAAGAGGAAAGATGTTTGCTGAGCACTTTATTTGCTGATTAAAAAATAATGACTTAGGGTTTGAAAGTTTCTTAAAAGCTGAACTAGCAGAACTGATAAATACAGTTTCATCAGAATCTGCTGCTTCATTATTTTTTTAAAAAAGAGATTTGTCAACAGCAAGATAAAGAGAATTGTGGGTTAAAAATAATAAACTCCAAAATGTAACTATCTTACATCTTCCTCAGTGTTTTTACAGTGTTTTGAGAGGATAATGATGTGACACGCTCTTAAATAGTGATGAAAATAAGCATTCCTCCATTGGATGTAACTGTCTTTACATTAGGAGCAGTTAGGTTGCACAGAAGGGTATCATGGTGTTTGAAACGTGCATTTCCGAGGAATCCATCTCTGTCTTTGGCCAATGTCCATCCCATGCCTCTAAGATGCCAGGCATTCCACACCATCATCTGAGTACAGCGATGAGAAAGTAGCTCCCTTCTTGTGTCCATTTAGCTAATGCTTAGAATGAAGAGTTGAGCTGTGGGCTCCACAAGCACAGGAGGCCTAGCAGAAAAGTTTGTGAGGAGCATGAGGAGTGCTAACAATGGCCCAGTCCCTAGAGCACTTTGGAGGTGACGACAGCAACTACTTGACTTCCATTAACGTGGTGACACCTCAGGATAGCTTCATGCAGCTCTGTCCCTCAAAGATGCTTCCTTTGTTCAAGGATCCCACCCAGAGGCCCTCCAGCCCCTGCCCATGCTGACAGGCAGTTGTCTGGGAAGGAGCAGCCTCATGAGGGCACGTGGCCCTGGCCCGAGCCAGCTCAGTGCCAGCTGCGGCATCTCCCCGGGTGTACAGCTCTTTCCTCTCTCTCTCCGTGGACTTGGATTATGAAAATCAGATGTTTGCATTCTCGCCAACTTTCCCATCACAATGTCTGCCCCCTTAGAGTTGTTGTAAGTCACTTTCCAGTCTTGAGGTGGCCCAAGATGGTGTGGGGCAACCTCTGTCGTGAGTGCGTCTCCCACAGGTTCAGTACATGTCCTAGGCAGGGGTCACTATCTGGTACATCTTCCTGTCATCTCCTTCAGATCTCAGGCCACCTTCATTCATTATTGTCCCCTCTGAGGCTCTGCCAGAGAGCTGAGAGGCACAGCCTGATGAAATGTTAAACCATTACTTCGTTCCTCAAGATTCACCATAAAGTTTTCTCACTCTAACATTCTTCACAACATCCGCTTCTTAAGTCTAAATTTTGACTGAGTCATAAGCAAACATTCTTCTTCATTTTTCCTGCTATTACACTGAAAGCATAAAACACACAAAAGTAGAGAAATAAACAAAAAATAAAAAGAATAAGTGAGATATCTGATATGAATTAGAATTGTGTGCATGTTGCAGCTGACATCTATATCTTTATATATGTAGGCAAAACAATTTAAATCTCATGACCTAAGCACAGTTTTCCTTTCTGTATATACTCAGATTTTTAAAGTTGAGTCATTTTAGAAGTTTCCAGAAAAACTGAAAAGATGACATGAAGGGAGAAGGCCGTGCTGTTTCCCACCTGCCTGTCGGGTGATTCTCCGGCCTCATCACACATCAGGATCCATGTGGTTCTGTTCTAAACACACTGGCTCCTGCTCTGCTCCTAAAGATTCTCACACTATAAACCTGAGTGAGGCGCAGGCATCGCAACTCTTATACAACTCTAAGTTGGGCCTCAGCTTCCTTGGCCTGAGAAGCACTGCTCTGGCAGTCGCTAATGTTGGCTACCTTCTCTTCTAGGATTAAAACCATCTATTTTGTTAACCCCTTTGATTTTTGTTTTTCTCCATTTAGTGCCATTTTTGTTTGTTTCACAGCAATGGCTGATCACCATTTAGTAACTAATTCTTGGAGTGAAGCCCTTGAAAACTGATAATAGTTAATTATCAGTTAATGTATTTGCATGTTCCTTGCAAATCCTAATACAGGCTTTACAGGGACATGCTAGCTTTTACTCCACCAGCAACCAATTTGGTATTTCACTAAACATATGTCTTGGTTACTTTTCTCACATTGCTGAGACAAAGTGCCCGGCACCCAGAATTCAGGAAGGAAAGGCTTGTTCAGCTCACAGTTCTGGGAGGCTTCAGTTCCTACTCGGCAGGCTCCTAGGCAGAGCGGCGCATGCAAGAGGGCAGCAGTTCATGGAGGCAGAAGACAGCAAAGGCAACAAGAGCAAAGAGGGAGGAGCCCCTGAGCAAGCCTCTCTCCCTTGCTTATATCGTATGCAGGCTGCCAGGCCCAGGACAGTTGTAGCGCTGTCACCCATAATCCCAGCATGGGCCCAAGAGTCAATCATAAACTGTAGAACCTGCCCCAGGATAGCAGGAGGCTTGAAGTGGGGCGGGGCACCGCTAGACAGAAACCTCAACAGAATATCTGATAATGAGCTATGTGTTTCAGTGCTTTAGCTCGTGGGATTCAGCAGTCCCACTGGAAGTCGCATTCCTTACTTGGCCTCTT
>PVKN010044976.1:0-10003 GCA_004027915.1 Capromys pilorides
AGTATTATGTTGACATAAAGAAATATATGTTAGCATAACCATTACATTTTTATTTTGGGATAAACTCAGACATTAAGAAAGTGTTACAAAAGAAGTCCCCAAATACTATTTTTCAAAGACAAAATATCCCATACCCAAAGTTAAAGAGGGAAAGGTTAATTAGTTCATAATTTGTGGAGGTTTCAACCCCGTAATCATCTGGCTGTAAATCAGGGGGGCATGGCAGAGGGGCAGTGGCTCAAGGTGGCAGAAGACAGAAAAAGCAGCAGGAGTGAAAAGGGGAGGAGCATGCCTCTTTTTCTTCCTTATATGGTAAGCAGCATATCTGCCCTTGGATGAGTGTAGCACTCACACCAATGCCCTGCCTCCTCTGACATAGAAAATGTTTGCAAAGCGAAGACCTTTGGCCCCTGCTGAGTCAAGCTGAAAATGCTTGAAGCTGAAATTCCTTTTCCTGAGGTAAGGGCATGAACACAAAAGGTCCAGTTTTAGCAAGCTGTCTTTGAAAAAGCTCAGCCCCCATGACCACCAGAGGCTTTGAGAAGATATCCAGACACAAGGCGTAACAGCCATAGTATAATAGTTAACACCAAAACATTAATTTTTGTTATATTATTAAATCTATAGACCTTATTTAAATTTTGTGACAGAAAAGTCCTTTTTATATTTCATGATCTAAATCAGAATTATGCACTAGTTTTCATGAGCATGTCACTTTAGTTTCTTGTAATCTGGAACCGTTCTTCAGACTGTCGCTCATGATGCTCCAGTTTGGGAGAGTCTTGGCCAGTTACCTTTTAATTTGTCATTAGCTGATGTTTCTTTTTCTTTTTTCTTTTTTTCTTTTTTAATGTTATGGCTGGCTCACCGCACCCTGGGGGTGGCGCTGATGCAGCATGTGGTGCCAGGGATTGAACCGCAGTTCCTGCGGTTGCCTAAGCTTGCCTAAGCAGGCACTTTAGACCGCTTAGCTATCTCGCTGGCCCTAGCTGATGTTTCTGTCTGGTGAAAAATCCATTTTGGCTTGTACGTTTTGGGTAAAGAGACTGGCAAATGAGGGAATATCTTTCTCAGTTATCAGGAAGTAGTTGATGAGGTCAGTCTATCTCATTGCTGCTATGTTAATTATGATCATTTGGTTAAAAATATATTCTGCAGGTTCTGCACGTAAGCTCCTATTCCCTTTGGTTTTTAATGAATATTTTGTGTGAATACATATCAGAACCGTGTAAGCATATTGTTTCTTGCTACACTTTTTCATATTTTGCAACCATTGATTATTCTATCCTAAAATAACTGTCTTTAACAGAGGCAGTCGCCAAATGATACTCTTGTCATCATTTCCTCTGTTTGTTAATTGAAATCCTGCTTTAGGAAAGAGCTTTCTTTTCTTATGTATGTATTTGTTTATTCAATCATTTATATCAGTAGGTACATGAATATTTATTCTAAGAGTTATATTACTATTATTACTTATTTTCTTATTAAAATTATCCTAGATTTGGCTATTGAAAACTCATTTGGCTCCTGTGTACTTTTAACAGGGCTATGTTATTATTTTAAAGTTTCCTTGCAGGAAATTTTAGTGCTCATCTTGTACTTCTCCACTGTATCCCTAGAATTTGTCATTTTTCTCAAAGCCCTAGATTCTTCTTATTTCCTTCTGGAACGTCCCCAAGAGGCCCAGATGTTTAAGGTTTGGTCTCCTGGTTGATGCTCTTGGGAGGTGGTAGAATGTTTAAGAGGAGAAGCCTAGTGCAAGGTTTCAGGTTGCTTGGGCTTTGGACTTCTCTTCCTGTTTTGTTTTGTTTTTTTTCCATGCTAATCATGAAATGAACAGTTTTGCTTTGTTACGCACTTCTGTCATGATGTGCTTCCTACCTGCTGCAGGTTAAAAGCAATGAAGCCGACTGAAATCTCCAACACTGTGGGCCAAAATAAACTTTACGTCTTCATAAATTGATTGTTACAATAATGGAGAACTGTCTGACACCCTTCTATGGACATGCAAAAAATGACTTTTGAAATCCAAGAATTTGGCTTCTAATTATGTTTATTGTTACTATAATGTCATTGTGTTTATTCCTCTATATTAGTCTGCTTTCTGTCACTGTGACAGAATACATGAGAAAATAAACTTAGAGAATGGAAAGATTTGTTTTGGATTATATTTATAGAGGCTTTAGTCAGTAGATGCCCAGCACCATTGCTTTGGGCTTGTGATAAGACAGAAACATGATGGTGGAAGGACATGGAGGAGAAAATCTCTGTATTTACAGCATCCAGGAAGGAGACAGAGAAGTTAAGAGAAGAGAGAAAGAGGAGCAGGAGGAGGAGGAGGAAGAGGAGAGAGAGAGGGAGGGGAAAAGGGAAGAGGGAGAGAGAAAAAGAGAGAGAGAGATATTCTACCAAGACAAGCTCCTTATGACCTCTACACCCCACCTACTAACAACCCATTAAGGTTTCAAGTCATTAATAAATTAAGTCACTGATAAGGTTAGCAACCACATGATTTAGCCGCCTTCTTAAAAAGCCCATTAACTGGCAGCCAAGCCTTAAGCACATGACTTGGGTGGACACTTAATGTGCAAACCATAATAGCCTCTCAGTGTAAGAAATATATGTACTTTTATATAGGTATATACATGTATGTATATTTTCACTACACTTTGTATAAATTATGAACTTTATGTGTTCCCAGCAAGAAGTGATGAATAGAAGACTTGTAGGCTAGAAGTAGATCACAAATATTGCTTTTACTGGTTCAACTTATAATGAAAAGGAAAACATGAAATAATAAAAATGGTTTAGCTATACAAGGTAAACATGAAGCTCATCCATCACCCTGGGGCCTTCATGGCCAGGCACTGGGCTGACTTCTCTCAGGCTTGTTCCTCTGTGTCCTCTGGGAAGTAAAGGTGTTTGACTCCTTTGTCAAAGATAAGGTGGCTGGGGAACACCAAGATGGTGGAGTGATAAGCAGCAGAGAGAGAGACTCTCTGAGAATTGCTGTCAAGATGCTGGAATATAGCAATACAAGGAAGACAAGTAGGAGGGAAGTGGATCCCCTGGACCCAGGAAAGACTTGAAGTGTGAATTGAAGCTCATGGAGAAAGTGAAGAGAGAAACTTCAATGAAGAAGAGGAAGGTAACCAGCAGAGCCTTCTCCCTGAGATGGCACTCACCTAGTGAGAGGAGCTATGCAAACATGCAGTGACTGCTGACAGCCCCAGTGACATCCACAGAGAGATGCAGTAGTGTAGGGGAACAGTGCACATAAAGAACTGCACTAGCTAGTGGTGAATGCTGAGGTCTCAGTCATCCTGGGCAAGACAGTAGTTGCTCAGTAGCCATCTTGGATAGGGGCCAGCTGAGCTCAGAACTCAGAGCAGCTTCAGGCTTCAACTAGTGGGTCTCAGCTAGGCTCAGGCCCATGGAAGGTGTGCTGATGGCTTCAGGTCAAATGAGTATGGTCTTTTCCAGAAGTTACAGGCTTCCTGAGATTATCTTCTACCCTGTCAGAAAGCTACTTGTCTGGTAAGAAAAAAGAATTTGACATACAGCAGATAAGTGAGGTACATAGAACTCCAGTTAGTCATGATAAAAAATTTAATAATCTATACCCAGGCACATCATAGTCAAGATTCCAGAAATTCAATACAGGAGTAGAATCTTCAAAGTTGTTAGGAAAAGAAACAAATCATCTATGAATGAAAGCCCATCAGAATCACAGATTAATTTGTAGCATAAACCCTTGAGTCAAGGAGAACTTGAAGTATTTCAAGCTTTAAAGGAAAACAACCTTCAACCAGATTGCTATCCCCTACAAATATCTTTTAAAACTAACAGAGAAATAAAATAATACTGTGCAAAAGAACACCTGAGTAAATTTATGAACACAAAATCAGCACTCCAGAGTGTTTTGAAGGGAATTCTAGAAAGAGAAAACAAGGACTACAGCTCTATGAATCCCAACAGAATAAATCCTCCAGGCAAGACAAACAAACTTTGGGAGAGGGGTATAGCAGTGAAGGAAGGTGTAACAGCAGGAAAACAGTGTGACAAAGATAAGTCAATAATATCAGTTATAACCATCAATGTTCAGGGTCTCAACTCACCAATCAAAAGACACAGAATGGCAGAATGCATGGATGAAGAAGTGAGATGCAATAATAGCTTTGTCTTAATTACTTTTCTCTCATTACTGGGACAAAATACCCAGCACCTAAAATGAAGAAAAGAAAGGTTTATTTCACTCACAGTTAGTGAGATTTCAGACTATACTCAGCTCACTCCAGGGCAGAGTGTCACATGACAGAGGGCAGCCATTCAAGGCAGTGGAAAACAGCAAAGAGCAAAAAGGAGGGGCAGCAACTGTGAGAGGTAGCAAACCTCTCTTCCCTCCTTACATTTTATGCAGATTATCTACTCCATTGCTGATGTAGCACTCGCACCCATAATCCCAGCATTGGATCATGAATTAATCACAAACTTCTGAAGCTGCTCCATGACTACATAAGCCTTTTTGGGTGACAACTAGATACAAACCATAACATTCTTCCCTGCCCCCGCAAGATTCATGCACATCTCTTTATGCAAAAGACATTTTAGTCAATCTCCAAGAGTTGCCAAAATCCTAATAGTTTCAGCATTACTGAAAAGTCCAATTCCCAAGTCTCCTCCTAGATACAAGCCAAATTCTTAAGCTGTGATTCCCTGTACAAGATAAACATTACCATTCCAAAAGTTACAAACAAGGGAATAAAAAGCATTGAGACTAAAGCAAGTTGAAAATCCGGCAAGGCCCACATTAAATCCTGTAGTTCCATGTGGAACATTTGATACAAACTATGGCAAATTGTGAGTTCCATGTGGCTCCATTTCTATGGTATTCTTGGTGGTAGCTTCCATGACTTTTCTCTGCGGCTGGCTTTGCTCCCTCCTTGTAACTTCCCTTAGATGATCCGCGTTTCTGTTTTTTCCAAATTTATGCAATTTCTACTGAGCATTAGGTTTCTTACACTCTGATTCATACACTGCCAGGCTTTCCAGGCCTTCTGAAATTTAGGAGGCCTTCTTAACCTTAGAACTCTTGCATTCTGCAAGCACCTAAAATCAGAGCCATGTGGATGATGACAAGGTCTATTGTCAGCTGAAGCAATAGCTAGATTTTCTTCTCTCTTGTCTGTATGGGGTTGAGTGCCTGGATTGCTGAGCACTTTGAACCTGATTCTGAGGAACAAATTATAATACCAGCATTCTGGAACATAGTTTTATGGCTGCCTCAATTTTGGAACAAGGCCCTCTGCAGCTTTCTCCTCAAAGCAAAGTCTTTCACCTTTGCAGTTTTGAGGCTGCAAAGGGTTGATACCTGCCACCTTCTGTGGTATCCTGAAGCCATCCTTTCCATTTTTTTCCTTCTCCACAATGGAAATTCTCTCAACTCTATCTGTGCAGTCCACAACTTTATTAGAGCTTCCTCTCTGAACAAACTCACATTTTAAATCATCCTTCTGGGTTCTTTGCTCTTAATTCCCAACATAAATCTAATAGCCCTGAACAATAGCCATCCCACTGCCTCAGCATTCTATTGCCTTGAAATTTCTTCAGCCAGATTAACCAGTATGCCATTCTTAATTTCAGTCTCAGGAAAAGTCTCTGGACACAAGCAAAATTCAGACAAACTTTTTCCAAGTCATAACACACATTGTCTGTAGTCCAACAATCAATGTAGTCCTTCTTCCCAGAAGAAACCTCCCAAGCCTGGTCTTTACAGGCAGGATTTCTATCAGCATTCTGGTTTTATGAACTCTCACCAGAATCTTCCATATACTACAACCAAAGGTGTTCCAGAGCTTCTCTTGTAGGGGGCATCTCCAAATCGTTCCTATCTCTTCCTGTAAGCCCATTCCCAAAGGCTCTTGAACAACACACTTAGGTATACAGTCATAGCAATGATTGCACTCCTGGTACCAAATTCTGTCTTAGTTACTTCTCTTGCGTTGTTGGGACAAAACAACCAGCACCCAAAATGAAGGAAGGAAAGGTTTATTTAGCTACAGTTAGTGAAGGTTTTAGACCATACTCAGGTGGCTCCAAGGCAGAGTGTCACATGGCAGAGGGAAGCCATTCATGGTGGCCAAAAATAGCAAAGGGCAAAAGGGAGTAGTGGCAGCTATGGCAGCTCGCAAGCCTCTCTGCTCTCCTTACATTTCATGTGGATTATCTGCCCCAGAATGGTTTAGCACTTACACCCATAGCCCTGGCATTGGATTATGGATTAATTGCAAACTCTATATAAGCTGCCCCATGATTACATGAGGCTTTTGGGCAATACCTACATGCAAACCATAACAAGCTGCTAGAAGAAAAACATTTAATTCAAGGACATTTATAGACTGAAAGTAAAATGATGGGAAACAATACTATGTGAAGTAGAAGCTAAAAAAAGGAGGGTAGCTGTTCTATTTTTCAGAAAAAGTGAATTTCAAGCCAAGACTGATTAAGAAGACAAGAAAGGTCATGACGTCCTTGTAAAGGGAACAATCCAAGAAGAGATAACCATCATGAATATATATACAACAAATACCTGCACACTGAACCATACAAAACAAATATTTATGGACATCAGGAAACAGATAAGCACGAACACAATTGTATTAGGGGATCCAAATACCCCACTGTCACAGAAAGACAGATCAACTAGACAAAAATAAACAAATGAAATATTAGAATTGAACGAAACTTGTGACCGAATGGACTTAGTAGATGACTACAGAGTGTTCCTCCCCACAACATTAGGATACACATTCTTGTCAGCTGCACACTAGATGTTCTCACATATAGACCACGCGCTAGTGCAAAGAACATGCTTAAGTAAATGCAAAATAATTGAAATTATCCCATGCATATTATTAGACCATCGGGTGATGAAATTGGGAAATAATGGCAAAAGAAGCTGCAAGAACTTCATCAACATGTAGAAGTTGAATAGCACCCTCCTGATCAACAAATGAGTCACAGAAGAATTTAGAAAGTTTCTACAATTAAATAATAATGCCAATACAACATATGAGAACTTATGGGACACAATGAAAGTGATCCTAAGGGGGAAATTTATAGCAATGAATACCCATACCAGAAAAACAGACTGAACACAAATAAACAGTTTAACTTTTAGATAAAAAGGAGCAGGCTAAACCAAAAGCTCATATGTGGGAGGAAATTATGAAGATTATAGTAGAAATTGATGTTGGAGGCTAAGAAAGCAATACAAAGAATCATGAAGAGCTGGTTCTTTGAAATATTAAATAAAATCTACAGGGGCTGGGGATATAGCTCAGCAGCATAAATGCCTGACTGACAAGCACAAGGTCCCAAGTTTGATCCCTGGTACTGAAAAAAAAAATCTATAAACCTTTAGCCAACCTTATCAAAGAAAAGATTAGATTCAAATTCATGTGATTAGGTTGAAAAAGATGAAATCATAATGGACCCTGGAGAAATACAGATCATCTATACCTATCTTGAGAAACTGTATTTTAATAAGATAGAAAATGCAGAAGAAATGGACAGATACCTCAATACATATGAATTACCAAAGCTGAATAAAAATATATATAAAAATCTTAAATAAACTAACACCAATCAATGAAATAGAAGATGTAATTAAAAACCTACCAACAAAGAAAAGCTCAGACCCTAATGCTGAATTCTTTAAGAAATTTAGAGAAGACCTAATACTACTCCTTTCACACTATTTAATGAAATTGAAAGAGAAGCAGTACTCTGAGATTCATTAAGTATTACCCTGATACCAAAACTAGAGAAGGATACCAACTAAGAAAGAGAACTGCAGGCCAATCTCCCTAGTGAACATAGATCGAAAGAATTCTTGATGAGATACTGGCAAACAGAATGTGTCAATTCATCAACAAGATTATACACCATGACCAAGTAGCATTCATCCCAGGGATGCAGAGTTGGTTCAGTTACGTAAATCAATAAGTATAATAGAGGCCAGGGATATTTCTCAGCACCAACATAACAGCTGCCTGGAAAGTGTGAGGTCCTGAGTTTGATTCCTAAGACCAAAAATAGAAAAAGTATAATACACCAAATTAACAAAGCCAAGGACAAAACCACTTGATTACTTCAATAGATACAGTACAAGCTTTTGACAAAGTCTAGCACTCTTGCATGATAAAGACCCTACAGAAAATTGGAATAGATGGTCTTAATCTGATAAAAGCCATCTATAACAAACCAGCAGCTAACATAACAATAAAAAGTAAATAAATGAGACAAGCACATCTCCTCCAAATAAGATAAAAGCATATTTAAAATTTTTTCCTACTATGCACAAGAATGCTACAATAAATAAAGACCAAAGCATCACAACCTTTTACATTTTTTTAAGAGACAAAACAAAATTTCACAATAAGATCATTTGAGAGTAACAATGGTTAATACAGTGCATATTGTTATCTTTAATTTAGTTGTTTAGATTACAAGATATATGCATTTAATTGTCCCAACAATACTTACAAACCTTTCTTTTCAATGAATTAAGAGGAACTGTGCATTAAACCCCTGTTGTAGTTTCAATTTTCAGCCTTACTTTCAAAGACTCATACATGACAACCTTTAAGGACTTAGATACTATCCTTTCTTGTGCTCCCCTATCCTTCACTTACAACTCCCACCATTAGAGTCACCCCAGATCATGGTGTAGTACTTTTCTAGGGCTCCAGTTATTGTGTCCACACAGCTGGCTGGAAGAAGATAGAAAAGGAAACAGGCAAAAGGAACTTTCTCATAAATCACAACTCTTTCTGAACAATATCTAATAATGCTACTTACGTTTCATCTGTTGGCCCCCAACATATGAAGCTAGGAAATGCAATTTTGTAATGAGCACATTGTAGTTAGAATTAAGTTAAAGTTCTATGAGTAAGAGAGATGGAGATGACAGATACTGAAAAGAAATCAAGCAGAATCTTTTACAGTACCAACATTTAAACACCTTAACATCTCGTGTAGCCCAGCGTGGTGGCACAAGTCTCTCATCCCAGAACTATGGGAAGCTGAGGAAGGATGATCATATTTATGAGCCTGGCCTGGGAAATGTTTCAAACTAAAAAATAAAAATGGTCTGGAGGGCCAGGGAGCTAGCTCAGTAGAATAAGTGCCTGCCTGACAAGCACAAGGTCCTGAGTTCAATTCCTGGTACTGAAAAAAAACAGTTCTGGAGATACAACTTACTATGAAAGCCCCAGATTCACACCCTACTAATGTAAAGGGAATAAAAACATCTGGGTATTCATAGCAAAAGAATCAAGTTGGACTCTTACATCATGTACAGAGATTAACTGAAAATGGATCAAAAATTGAGGTTAGGAACTAAAACCATAAATTTGTAAAACATAGGGATAAATTCTCATGATAATAGATGTCTTAGTTACTCTTCTCTTGTTGTTGGGAGAAACACCTGACACTCAAAATGAGAGAAGGAAAGGCTTACTTAGCTCACAGTTATTGGAGGTTTCAGTCCATATTCAGCTGACTCCAAAGCAAACTGGTACATGGCAGAGGGCAACCTTTCATGGTGGTGGCTAAGAGCAAGAGCACTGGGAGAGAGCTAGCAGCTGCTGAAGCAGCTAACTTCTCTTCCTATCTTACACTGAAATGCAAATCATCTACCCCAGGGGAGGGGCAGCACCCATTTCCATAGTAATCACGAATTCCAGAAGCTGCCCCAAGACTGCATGAGGCTTTGGGGGGACACCTATACACAAACCATAGCAATGGACCTGGTAGCTAATTCTCAGAGTTACACCAAAAGTTCAAACAACAAGAGGCAAAACCTAGATAAATCAGAAATCTCCAGAAAATTTCCTTAAAGATCTGTGTGCATCTAAAGTCATTAAAAAGAAAGTGAAAGGCAACTTACAAAGTGAAAGGAAATATTTGCAAATTATATACTATAAAGTTGTAGTATCTA
>PVKN010044977.1:0-10011 GCA_004027915.1 Capromys pilorides
GAGAGAGAGAGAGAGAGAGAGAGAACTCATGACAAGTTTCCTTGACATTTTCCTTATTTTAAAGATTCCAAAAATATATATTTGAATATTAGTAGGAATAGAAATAACATTGTTCTATCAATTTCTCTTTTCTTAAGGATTTTTAATGTGTTTCCTATTGTCTATCTTAAAATTGAGTATTTTTTGGAAAGTGTCTGAGGCAGTGTGACTTTCTTACTTTCAGAAGTAACCTACTTTTTCTTTTGCACCTCCATCTCAGAAGCATCGTTTTATTAATTTCAAACCCATTCACTTTATCAGAATATATCTTGATATTGAGGATGTGGAATCAATTTTTCTTGGAGAATGAGGTGTTTTTTCATGTACAGAAAGAAGTTTTATTTCCTGTAGAAAAGTTGCCTTACATGCTAGGCAATTGTTCTACCACTGAGCTACATCCAACCTGCTCCCAGAAAACATTAACAAAGCTTCTCTTTTGTTTCCTTAAGGTCTTTGGAAAAATCTGTACCTTCTGTTGGCATTTGACTTTGTACATCAGATCAGTTCAATAAAGGACAGCAGGAAGTGCTACATGAGACCTGAGTGGCAGTGTTACGTTAGTCCCTTGTCCTTGGGCAATGAAAATGGTTGTTAAGGAAATGGATGCCTTCCAAAGAGGTATTCTTAGAAATAATCTAAGCTATAAAAATCTGGAAATCATGTTTATTTTTCTTAGATGATTATGGAGGACCACCTGAGCAGCTCTCCTTCAAAGAAGAGCGACTGTCTCCATTTTGACCGAGCCTGACCCTATTCCCTTGTATTGAGTTGTAAAGAGCTGGCTAGGGCTTCTCATCATCCTTCCAATTGGCCTTAAGCTGTGTGTATTGGTCTAGCCGAGGTGCTGGTGGTAATTTTTGAAGATGGCACGCATGTTTCCCTGATAACAGGATGAGAAGAGCCAATGCTCCATGGTGTCAGCTGGGATCGAGGCTATGACTTCCTGGGGCTTGAAAGATTACACATCAGAGCTGAAGCACCAGACCCCCAAAATATTAGATACTGTCTCAATAGCATAATGCAAATTACTTTCTTTGTATATCCTCTCTGAATATGGTGGAGGTGAATGCAGGCCTCCTACCTTGGCCAGCTCACAGTGCTCACCTTCTTCCCACAATTCCCTTCAGTGCTCACCTTCTTCTCACAGCTCCCTTTCGCAAGCCACTCCCTCTTCTCCAATGAATATAACCTGAATGCAGTCCTGGGTCGCTCCCTTGGTTCCGGAAAGCCATCTTCATGGCTGGACTTAGGGCCCCTTGGCTCCCCAGTAATTATATATGTATATATGTCTTAGTGTCTTTGTTATCACTGTGGGTTGCACCGGTAGCAATAGACTGGAATTAACTTGGTGGAATTCCATTAATGTGGTTTTAGGATTGTAAGTTTAGACTTCTTGGGCCAAGATGAGAACCAGGAAGGGACTCTGACAGATTATTATTATTTTCTTAAAAAATAGTCTCAAATGGTAAATAATTGGAAAGCTCCCCCTTTGCTAACAAGAAATATCTGTTTCTTCACTTTGAGTTCTGCTTTGAAATCCCCCTCCATTCCCACCTGCGAGGCTCCTGAAGCTGGGCCAAAGAAAGGTGCAGTGTTTTTTTGGAAGTAATGGCTGTGTCTTTTGTTTATTTTGCTTTGTTTTTTACTGGGGATTGAACTCAAGGCCTTTAGACTGAGCTACCTCCCAGTCCATTTTGACAAGTTTTTGAGACAGGGTCTAAGTTGCTAAATTGCCCAGGTAGGGCTCAATCTTGCAGCTCTCTTGCCTCAGCCTCTGTGAATGAGTCCACTGTTACAGGAATTCACCATCGCACCTGGTTAGCGTGTCTACTTTTTTTTTTTTTTAATTTTATTTATTTATTTATTTATTTATTTGTTTGCATGTTGTGTTTGTTTGTTTCTTTATTTATTCATTTTGTGGCTGGTTCAGCCTGCCCTGGTGGTGGCGCTGGCGCAGCATGTGGTGCCGGGGATCGAACTGCAGTCCCCGCAGTTGCCTGAGCCCTCCTAAGCAGGCGCTTTAGACCACTGAACCATCTCGCCGGCACAGCGTGTCTACTTTTAACAGAAAAACCCATGAGCAATATCTTTCTCATCCAGCAGGTAAGCAAATGAATACCTATTATAAATAAACTCAATTGGAAGAGTAAAAATTGGTTGTGAATACCATGTAAATGAATACAAACTGTCGTACCCATAGTGCAGTTGCGAATAATTTCATCACTGAGATCTCATCTCACCTGTAATATGTTGTCGCCAAATTCCCAGGAGATTTTTAATACAGACTTTAGTTAAAAGTGAGAATAAGATTTTTCTAACACCCTTGCTATTGTTTCCCAGAATGCCTGCAGCTGACGTTAGGTGCAAACAGGTTGATTTTCAGTTCTTTAAGAGCTTTCCCACGCTGCTTTGACAAGCTTTGTTCTGTTGGCTCTGGTCACATTACTATGTTTTTTAAATTTTTTTCACGGCTTGATCTTCCTGTTGCTTTTAAAACCAGAATGCAAGCTTCATAAAAAGCAGGCATTACAATGGTTGAGAGATTTGTGTAGGTATTATTTATGCCCACCAGTAGGTACAGGAGATTTGTACAGAGAAAACCAATGTTTTGTTTGAGAAAGAACAGCCAAACAGTAGCAGCGCCGAACGTCTCTTGTAAGAATCGGCTTTCAGATCTGTACCTGTTTATCTCTGAGTGAGGAGCGCTGTTCTAAATAAATGTCTTATTTACAATAGCTGCTCAAATTTTCTTTTGAAACTATACAGTCAAGCATTTAGAACTTGAGTCAGACTCTAAGTCCAAGAACCGTGACAAATTTATTATGTCAGAGGGTGGAGAGAAATACAGTGCAGATCCCACGAAACAGCCTGTGTGCGGGACTGTGGAGGGCGTGTCTGACTTTCCTGCACGGTGACAGAGATCTACTTGTGCCTGGTCATGGCAGCAGCGCACACCAGAATAAATCCTCTTTAAAATCTTACGAGTTTAACGTGAGCTGCAGTTGTAACAACAACGTTTTGTCGATTATTTTCCACGTTCCTTGCTTTGACTTTTATGTAATTTAGAGGAGCATCTACTTGGGGCAGGGCGGCGATCACCCAGCCATTTCCTCCACTGGAGCCCAGAATGCCTGGAGTCTGTGTGCGCTGTGTGTGTGTCTGGATTTCTTTAAACCAGCGGTCAGCGACAACAGAACGCTGGCTGCGCTAGTCAGCCCGGAATGCTGACAAGAACGGAGCTAGGATACCTGCAGGGGTGAATAGAAAATGCAGGGTCCGTCATCTCTTACGTGAATGCTCCCCACCACATTTGACTGTCCCCCAGAGTTCCTCCTCCTTCCCTCCTCCCAGGAAGGTACCACCTGCCTTGAGCTTCTGGGCATGAAAGGTGCTCAGGGCAAGGAAGTCTCCTAACTCTTAACCAGGCTGCCTACAAAATGTGTCAGTTTTAACTGTAGGCTTTACTTTTATCAATTAGAACCAAGAGTTTTCTTTCTGGCCAGGTCAGCTGTATAGCTAAGCAGTTATTTCTCAAGAACTTGCCAAATCAAACCCAAGAGATACTCAAAATTCCCTTGAAGACGGTAGCAGTCTCAAAAAGGTTTACACGGGCGGCCAGGCCATACCCAAAGGAGTCCTCGCCCACAGCCATGCCCTTCTCTGTGGCTGCACGCAGCGCTGCACTTGCACTGCTGGACTGTGAGGGTCTTAGCTGAAGCAAGAAAAAAGTTACATTTGGAAAAATATGTGAGGGCCAGGGAGATGGCTCAGTAGCATAAGTGCCTGCCTGGCAAGTGGAAGGTCCCGAGTTTAATCCCTGGTAATGTAGCAGGCAGCTGAGTTAAATAGAAATATTATAGGCAGTCACACAGGGCTGGGCCCTCGAAGGAGATAATACAGAAGGCAAGATATCCAGCAACTATGGGAGGGACGGATGCTCCCGCAGTGGGCCAGACCTAAAGACCAAAGGTCCAACAAATGTTGACCTCCTTAAAGATTGACATCCCAGATTGATCATCACCCTGAGGGAGCCAGAAGAATCGTTAATCTGACTACTACTGGATGGCTACCCGATAAAGTTCTGTTCTGCATTCACTCCCCCTTGTTGCATGACTCTCTTTCCCATTTGTTCTTATACTTAATTTTATCTGAGCAATGGTGCTTGTACCCTCATTGGTTGACCATAGTGATGCAGGATGAAAAAACTGACCTGGGTTGAATGACCTCCAATAGGGAACCTCCAAATGATAGAGGGAAAACCGATCCCCAACCTGAAAAGTATCTGTGACGAATTCATGTTCTCTAACACCAAAGAATGAATTTTAGGAACAACCAGAGGTAATGAGCAGAACATATTTATTGAGAGAAAGAAAGCTCTTGTCCAAGAGAGGGACAGGAGGGGGATCCTGAGTGGGTGTCCCCCAGAAGCTGTCTCTTCCAGGGACTTTTATAGAGGAGAAGACATGGGAACTCGCTTAGGTGGGTATGACGTAGGACAAAGACTATGGTCAACCAATGAGATTACAAGCACCACTGCTCAGGTAACATTGATTAAAATCGGGATCCAGTGGAAAACCAAGTCACGTAGCAAGGGGGCAAGAACACCACCTATTGGGCTTGGGCTCATGACTCTTTCCAGGCTCTTTCAAGGCGATTGATGCCTACTTAGAATATCAATCCCTGATGCCCATCCCTAGGGAAGTATGTAGCTGTATTAATTTACTCTTGTCTTGAGACCTGGCCCACGGCAGAGGAGTGTCTGTCTCTAGTTGTAAAGTCACCTTGTCTTCCATGTTGTCCTTGAGGGCCTGACCCTGTCTGGCTGCCTATAATATTTCTATCTAATTCAGCTGCCTACAACAATAGCTATGTCCCACCTCATGCCCAATTAAGCGAGTTTCCATGGTTTTCACTTTAGACCTGCCTCACTGCATGGTTTTCCTCTATAAAAGTCCCTGGAAGAGACAGCTTCTGGGAGATACCCACTCAGGACCCCCCTCCTGTCCCTCTCTTGGACAGGAGCTTTCTATCCCTCAATAAATATGTTCTATTCATTACCTCCGTTTGTTCCTAACATTCATTCTTTGGTTTTAAAGAACACGAACTCGTCCCAGATACTTTTCAGGTTGGGGATCGGTTTTCCCTCTATCATTTGGAGGTTCCC
Source organism: Capromys pilorides (assembly GCA_004027915.1). NCBI lineage: Eukaryota > Metazoa > Chordata > Mammalia > Rodentia > Capromyidae > Capromys > Capromys pilorides. Next base: position 5,204 of record PVKN010044977.1, read on the forward strand.
TATTGGAGGTCCTCCACCTCAGGTCAGTTTTTTCATCCTGCATCAGTACCAAAAAAAAGAAAAGAGAAGAAAGAAAAACACATGAATAGTTTTTTTAATGAACATGCTTATTGCTTTTGTGTGCTCTGGGCTGTGTTTCTTCTCCGCTTTCTGACATCATCTGTAACTGCCCAGATGCTTGGATATAAAGATGCTGACTCAGGCCCCAAATTTGGACTGTGTAGTTTCAAGACAAAAATTGAACAACTATTTAAAATAAGACACTTTTAATAAAACACTACTAATTCAGAGATAAATATATACAGATTTTGGTCAGCACAATGATTATATTATTTAAACACTATTTCAGAGCTGGGCCTGGTGGCACATACTCGGTACCTTAGTGCTCTGGGAGGCTGAAGGTAGAAGATCACAAGTTCGAGCCCAACCTGGGAAACTTAGTGACGTAGTAAGACCCCATATCGAAATACAGAAATCTTTAAAAGGGCTGCAGATACAGCTCAGTAAGGAGACGCTGGGCACAAGTCACAGTAGCACCAAAACAGTTTCAGCTCTTTTTCTTATTTATGTCATCATTTACGTAACTGAGCATAATCTTCTTTAAAATGAGTGAATAGTGAGCCTAGAAGAATGTCCCATTGTATTTGTGTGCCTAGAGTATTTACTCCATCTCTCTCTGCCTCAGTCTTTTAATTTGTCTTATGACTGTGCCTTTTTTTTTCCTTTTTCTAAAACTTTGTTTATTTTATATTATGGCTGGCTCAGCCTGCCCTGGGGGTGGGGCTGGTGCAGCAAGTGGTGCCGGGGATTGAACTGAGGTCCTTGCGGTTGCCTAAGCTGGCCTAAGCAGGCGCTTTAGACAGCTGAACTATCTATCTCACTGGCCCCCTTGTTTTTAAGAATGTTTTTAGATGTGATTTATTTGGGAAGTGCATCTCTATCTCCTAGAGAAACACAGTACAGCTTGCCATCTGTGTGGCGCTTAGTAGGGCAGGCATATTAAGTTGCATGGAAGAATCTCACTTGTTGGCTTAATGCATTTGTTGACAGAAGTGAGAAACCCCAGCTCTCCTTACATCTCAGTGGAGACCCAGGCCAGGGGACTCTTGACAGGTGAACAGTTATAAAAGAAAAATGTGGTTTAGTCTTGGGAAGACATTTTATGAAGAGCTGTTACAGCAAGCAAGATTACGTACCCTTGCTAGAAGAAAGAGAATCCTGAGATAAAAGGGATTGTGCCCGTCACGGCTTGTCACACCAGGGATGGGATCTTGCAGCCTCACCCATAGTGGAATCTAAGAGCTGGGCATCCAGAAGTTGAGAGCAGTGGGGTGCGCTCCAGAGGCTGGGGAGAACAGGGAAAAGGGGTCGGGGGAGGGAACGCGCTGCCTGTGGCTGGGAAGGGCGGGGCCTTCTGCACTGATGTGCGGCAGCAGGACTATAAGCAGCCATAATCTGCTGCGAGGTCTTAAAAAACAAAGCTGCAGAAAATGACTTTGACTGATTCTGCAAAGAAATGGTAAAAGTTTGAGGAGATGGATCTGTTTGCCCTGACTTCAACATTAAACAGTGTGTTCGTGTATGAAAATGTAAGCATGCGCACTTTTTGCATTGATTAAACATTTTAATATAATTTTTAAGATTTAGCTCAAATAAACAAAAGACTAGTGCAAAAAAAAGTGGGCACTCCTGAAGTGAACTTTTCCAAGTAGGATCAGTTCTGTCCCTATTAGAAATTCATGACAGAGGTTATTTTTTAAAAAGCTTTAAGAAATTTTGCCATAAACAAATTTATGGAACTTTTTGTATGACCCCAGAACTTTATGCTGCCCGAAAGAAAATAAAAGAACAGCATATGCCATGGGTCATGATTTGGGGAAAAAGCATTGAAAAATATTTTTTCAAAAATCCAACAGCCACTTAAGGAAGCGCAAGGGACATGGTTCGGTCCCTGGCCCCACCTCCCAACCGGCCCACTCTTAAGCGCCGCGCTGAGCTGGCTATGGAGTCTGGTGTGGTGGCGTGCACCTGTAATCCCAGCAGTTGGGAGGCAGGAAACAGGTGGATCACTATGAGTCTGAGCTCTGTAGTGAGACCCTGTACAAAACAAAACAAAACAAAAAAAGAGAAAAAAAATCCAACCGAGCCAGCGAGATGGTTCAGTGGTCTAAAGCGCCTGCTTAGGAAAGCTCAGGCAACTGCAGGGACTGCGGTTCAATCCCCGGCACCACATGCTGCGCCAGCCCCACTAGGGCAGGCTGGGCCAGCCACAAAATAAATAAATAAACAAATACAACAAGCAAATAAATAAATAAATAAAAATTAAAAAAAAAAAAATCCAACAGCCAGGCTGGCGAGATAGCTCAGTAGGCAGCTGCTTAGGCAAGCACAGGAATCTGGGTTTCATTCCCAGCAACACACATCACACCAGCCCTCCCCCGGGCGTGCTGAGCCAGAATGGAGTCTGGGCGTGGTGGTGCTCACCTATACTCCCAGTGCTGGGGAGGCTGAAAACAGGAGGATCACTACGAGTCCAAACTGCAGTGAGACCCTGTACAAAAAAAAAAGAACCCACTAGCCAGGTGGTTCATATGTCTATTAAGAGTAAAAAGAGACAAATGGGAAAACTGAATTAATTTATTATAGTACCAGACTGAAGGTGTCCACATAAGAATTTATATACTTGAGTGATTTCCTAAAGAAAAGTTAATTATTCCTTTAAAAAGAGGACATATACTTTCAAAAAATTATTTTCAAAAAACTATGTATTTGTTTTTTGAAAGTAGTAGATGATGTTTAAAATTTTTACTTTGGAGTGCCAGTGAGATAGCCCATCGGTCTAAAGTGCCTGCTTAGGCAAGCGTAGGCAAGAGCAGGGACCACGGCTCGATCCCCAGCACCAGATGCGGCACCAGCTCCCTGAGGGCGGGCTGAGTTGGCCGCAAAAATAAAGTAAAATAAAATTTCTACTTTGATGAATTCTATATGCTAACATCTGCAATCTGAGTAACACATTGAGGACAGCAATGGAAACCACGGTTAATGCCTCTCATCTTTTTCTTTTAAATGTGTATTATTCTCTAATGTCTTATCTATTATCATTATACTTTCTTTAAAATAAAATATAAAAAGTAAAAAGGATAAGGAAGAAAATTAAGGCTTATTGAAAGTAAGAGTTAATGTTTAATTGTCTGCTCAATCGTGGCATGCCTGTATCTGATAATCTGAGCAACGAATTTGATTGTAAAGAGTGCATAGTATAACACTGTTCATTTTCTATTCTTGTTTTGAAACTCTGGGCCATTGGTATTATTTTATGTTTTTTTTTTTGTTTCTGTCTTTGTTCTTGTTATTTGTTTTAGGTTTCATTTTTCTTTTTAAAATAATAATAAAGGGGCCAGGGAGATAACTCAGTAGAATAAGTGCTTGCCTGGCAAGTGCAAGGGCCTGCGTTCAATCCCTGGTTCCACAAAAATACATAAATAAATAAATAAATAAATTAATAATAAAAAGCACAGATAATCCCACAAAGGTAAGTAAAAGACAGGTGTGTCAGTAATAAAGACAAGAGTAAATTCTCTGGAATAATTATGCCTGAAATAAAGGAATCAACAGCATGTGGCTGGAATTCTGAGTTTAAAGTAGGAGGGAAGCGCGCAGAGCAAAAGAAAAATGAAGGAAATAGCCAAGGCGGCGGCGCTGTCAACCCATTTCCTAAGCGAAGCTGAAGGGATCTGGACAGTCTGCTAGAGGGACAGCCTTAGATCACAGAATAAGATTCAGATTTATTTATTTATTGTTATTTTTTAAAATATATTCGGTACAGGGAACTCATAGCGATCCTCCTGCGTCGGCCTCCGCAGCGCTGGGATTACAGGTGTGCGGCACCCCCCCCACCCCCCACCCCCCACCCCGCCTCGGGCACTGGCTCAGAGGAGTCCAGGGGCAGGGCTGGTGGAGCATGTGGTGCCAGGTCCAACCCAAGTCCCTGCGCTTGCCTAGGCGGATGCTTAGTCCACTGAACTATCTCGCCACATTTAGAAAGGAGAAACTTTACAAGAATGGTTAGCAGCTGAAAGGCTCCAAGGACGGGTCCCTCTCAGTGGCGACCACTTTGTCGTGATTATCCGTGCCGTGCGTGTGTTCAAGTGCCAGAGTGAGGGAGCTCGACCTACTCTACCTTCAGGATTCTTTGCCGATGTTTGTCTTTTTTCATGATGGTAATAGTTGGTCACCAAACAGAAAGTCCCCAGGGCCTGCCAGAGTGCTGCCTAGAACAAGGAGGGACAGCAGAGAGCCACGAGAGCATGGGAGAGCTCCGGCCATGCAGGGCGAGGCCGCCTCTAGCTTAGATTGGGAGATCCAGGCAGTTAAGTCAGTGTGTCTGTTTCCTGTTTAAGTTGTCTGTGGTCTATGGATCTAAACAAAATCTCATTAATTAGATTTGCAAAAATGTTCAAGATTTTGAAAGAAATCCTTCTGGGTCAGTTTTTTTTTTTTTCCTCGGAACTGAGGATTGCAGGGCTGGGGAGATAGCTCCGTGGCACAAGTGCCTGCCTGGCAAGTGCAAGGTTGTGAGTTTGAACCCCAGTCCTGCCAAAAAAAACAAAAACAAAAAAGGAACTGAGGATTGAATTCAGGACCTTGCACTTGCCAGGCAAGTGCTTATCTACTGAGCCATCTCCCCAGCCCTAAAAGAAATCCTTCTGAGTGTGTACATATGCTCTTATTATCTTGGCTATGTGCTCTCAAAATTCACTTCTACAGCTAATAACAGTGAGAGGACATTACGCCACATAGCCTTCAAG
>PVKN010044978.1:0-10025 GCA_004027915.1 Capromys pilorides
TCTTCGTTAATTTTTTCTCATTACTGAGACAAAATACCTGATGCCCACAACTAAAAAGGAAAATTTTATTTAGTTCTCATTTTGTGGAGGTTTCAGTCCATAATCAGCTGGTTCAGGGGGGTGGCATGGCACAGGGGCAATAGTTCAAGATGGAAGAAAACAGCAAGGGTAACAAGAGCAAGAGGTGGAGGGAGAGCAAGTCTCCTTTCCACCCTTCGGCCAACCCACACAAGGATGGGCATCATATTACATTTCTTAACGTATTTTAAAGCAACAACTAGAGAGATCTCCTCCATGTCTCATGGGGTCACACAGACAGTTGACTACGCTTAACTCGCTGACTGCTGGGACACGGGAGATGAAGAGGGTCCATGCCGACTGCGCCCCCGCACACACACGCTGAGGCACAAACACGGCACTCATTCACCTAGGAGTTACCATTTAATTTCTAAGTATCCAAACAATGCAAGGCAGAAAACGATTTGTTTTGCTCAAGTAAAGACTTCCATGGTTGTAAGTTCTCGGTCTGATCTCTAAGGTTCTTAAGATACTTGTCATGTGAAGGTGCTGTGGAGATTTCCGATTACAGATGAAACACAGAAATAAGGCAAGTTCCCGTCTTTCTCTACAAATGCACATTTGGTGAAGTGTTTGAAAGAGAAGAGGTGAGAGCAGTCACTTCGAGAAAATAATCGTGCGGCACGGAGGAGCCTGGAGAGTGACTATGAGTGGACTTTGTTGTAGGCGGGAGCTGAAAGACGTGCGTTACCTCCCTTTCAGGTGTGCCCTGGGAGAGACCCTCCCCTTTTTTTTAACTTAAAAAACAATCTCTATTTATTTGGTACAGGGTACTTGCTGTGCAGCTTAGACTAGTAGGCATCTTCCTGTCTCAGCCTCCCCAGCGCTAGGATCACAGTCTTGCCCCACCACACCCAGTTTTGGTGGTCAGCTAGGCAAGGATGCCAGGGGCTGAACCTGGGTCCCTGTACTTACCACGCAGGCTCTTACACCACCGAGCTATCTCTTCAGTTCCTTGGGAGAGATCCCCTGGGCATATCCGTTCCCTGCCCTACACTGCCCCGGCAGAGCCAATGCCTATCCATAACAGCTCCAAAGCAAACCCCGGGTGGTATCATGCCACGTCAGGTTCTGCACAGGCCGAGCGCATCAGGATATCCATCCACACGTGGCTAGCGGTGGCTGAGCCCCGGCCTGTCCCGCCCTCCCATCCACAGCAGGAGGCACAGTATTTCAGCTCAGGAGGAGACCACATCTCAGGGGCCCGCAGTGTGTAGGCCCCTGGAGCTGGTGCTTGGCTGGGCGCAGGGGAACCTGGACAGCAGGGTGGCGAGGTAGCTGCGGTTCCGCCTGTGCTCAGCAGCAGCATGCTGTGTTCTGAGGAAGGCTTTTTGCCCTGCTCACTGCTTGAGGAAGGCAGAAGGCAGGGTCAGGGCCGAGGTGCTCTCACAGGGTGGTCTACTAACCAAGGCAGCGATGGTTCCAGAGAAAAGAGCTCACTGTGCACAGCGAGATACGTGCTATCAGCTGTCCAGGTAACAAGCTGGGTATTATGGACAGAAGAATCAGAATGAACGCATTAGAATAAAAGCTAATTAACACAAGCATTATAAAAATTCTTTAAAAAGATCAAAACAAGGGCCGGCCAAATAGCTCAGTGGATTAAAGTGCCTGCTAGCAGGTGCAGGGGCGGGGCATGGGTCCCTGGTGTGCCACGCTGGCTCCGCCCCTGGGGTGCACTGAGAGTGCAACTGAGACTGGGCCTGGTGGGGCACAGCTGTAATCCCAGCTCTTGGGAGGCTGAAAACAGGCAGGTCACTAAGAGTCTGATCTAGTAGTGAGACCCTGAACACCCTGTAGACTCATCCATAAAATACAAAATTAATAAAAAAATAATAAAGTAAAATAAAATATAAAGACCAAAGCATGGGACAATCTGAAATAGGCACAAAAAGTTTTTATAAATAAATATTTAAAATGTTACTTAAGAAAAACATAATGGAAAAGCACAGTAGATTGAGAAGAACCTTAGTTTAAAGTGAAAATACCATTTGATAGTCCCCAGAGCTCTTTGACAACATAATTTTTAAAACTTTCTGCCTTGTTTCTTTTTGAAAAATATTTTCCTTTCTGGATAAATTTGGGTTAGTGTTTTTTTTTCTCTTTTTAGAGAATAAAAAATAGAAAAATATGAGAAATGATACAGAATTTCATTAAAGAAAATGATAGGAATTCACCAAGGGCTGTTATACTCCATAATGTTGTCTTCAGTTGTTCACATTATCAGATACTGCATGCAAAATTGGTTAAAAAATTAAAAAAATTAAAAAAATAAGCAATTGTCTACTCTTCTCTCATTGGTGGGACAAATATCCAACACCAAAAGTGAAGGAAAGAAAGGTTTATTTAGCTCACAGTTACTGGAGGTTTCAGTCCAAATTTGGCTGGCCCAAGGCTGAGTGGAACAGGGCAGAGAGCAGCAGTTCATGGCAGCGGAACAGCAACGATCGCGACAGAGGGAACCGACCAACCAGGGCACCAGAGAGCAACAGAGAGAGAGTCTGTTTCTCTGTCTCTCTTATATCACATTCAGGCTATTGCCCCAGGCTGGGGAAGGTACACACACTCATAATCCCAGCAGTATGAAGACACATAATCCCAGTGGATCATGAGTTGGTCTCAAACTCTAGAAGTCCCTGCCCCATGACTGTACGAGGCTTTAGGGGGACAACTAGACACAAACCATAATATTAATGGTTCCTGTCAATAGAGCAGTAGAAATCAGCTTTTTTTTTTTTTTTTTTTGTCTTTTTGAGACAAGGTCTTGTTACGCAGTTCAAGCTGGCCTTGAGCTCACTTTTGTAGCTCAGGCTGGTCTCGAACTCACACCAACCCTCCTGCCTCAGACTCAAGTGCTGGTGCTGGGAATTACAGGTGTGTGCCACCACACCCAGCTGAAATCAGCATTATTGAGGCAATTAAAATGATAATTGTGGGGTGCCACGCCTGCCCTACCCCTGGGCCGATTGAGACTGGGCATGGTGTCGAGCCCCTGTAATACCAGCGCCTGGGAGGCTGAAAACAGGAGGATCACTACAAATCTGATTTGTGTAGTGACATCCTGTAGACACTGAACTAAATACATAAAAAATAAAATAAAATGATTATTCTGAAATTTAATTAAAGCATTATTTGGGAACCTGAAGATCAGTAAATATCGAATATTTAATGTATTATTTTGCTCTGCGTGCATTTTCTATTTAAGTTGTGAACTGTGGCTTGCTGGGCTCTCAGAGCTGCTCAGAAGGCCGTGCCCTGAAGCTGCCCGGCCCGCGAAAGGCTGCGAGGAGCTGGCCTGGAGGGTAGCGTTTGTAAACAGAGCCGCAGCCCTAGGCTAACCGGTGAGCTCAGCGCGTCAGAGCCGGGCCCGCTCACCCCTCCCCAGACTGCAGCGAGTGCAGAAGGCCCTCGTCTGACTCCCTGCGGGCAGCTGCCCTCCGCCTTCCGGGCACTGCCTGCCCCGCGCTGCGCCCTGCCCACGCGCCCAGTGGCCACCGGCTGTTGCGGGAATCCAAGGCCTGAGCTGCCCTCATTAGGACAGCAGTGAGGTCGCCCCCTGCACGGACTTGAGCAGCCGCGTTCACGGCAAGCGTGTCCACGGTCAGCCGCTCTGCCCAGCTCTGTGGCTGTGGTTTAGACCAAAAATAGCCGGCGGAGACTCACATGCGGTGGAAGGTGGTTGGGTCAAGGTCAAGCCGCGAGGTCTTCCTGGAAGAGGCGGGTCCTGGGAGCGTGGCAGGGAAAGGCTCATCCCTGGCCGGCTTCCTCCTCGCCCTGCTTCCTGGCCGCCCTGAGGCCAGCGGCTTCCTTCCGCCAGGGCCTCCGACCACACCACTTCTGCCTGGAGCCCATGGGTCGCACGAGCCCTGGAGCTCCTAACACAGAGGCCTGCCGACAAGTGCGTGGAAGGAGGCTCCTGCTTGCTGTTGATTGGAAAATGCAAATTGCAGCCAGGGAGCCACCTGGCAGAACCCGCTGATGGCAAAGACCAGATGGGCAGCACCAGCACCCATTGAGGCAAGAACGATCTCTGATCTCTATCTTTCAATTGCACCATTGATATTTAAACCATTTGTGTTTAACACAATATTAGTATGGCCAGGTTTTACTTTATAACTTTTGTCTGTCTGTCTGTCTGTCTGTCTGTCTGTCTGTCTGTCTGTCTGCCTGCCCCATCTGACATTTCAGCCCCCTCACTTACACTTTATTTTGGAATTCCCATTTATTTTTGGCTCTTCGGGCAATGTCTCTTTTCAACATAAAAAAAGCAGTAAGTTCAACACAAAATACAAATCTAAGGGTAGGACAGGACAAAGCCAAGGGTGAGGCAATAGCAAGAGATGGCATACTGCAAAGAGGGCGCCTCCTGCCCTGCGCAGTGACCAGAACACAAAGGAAGGCAGGCAGGCATGCACCTCTTCACACCTCGGGTGCCTCCCTCAGGAACAGAAGGTGGAGGGGGCCCGGGACAGTGGCAGCCTCCCTCTGAAGGGAGAGGCAGGCTCTGAGTGATGTGAAGCTGATCCTCTCTACTGTCTTGTGAGGCTAAGTGTAGAAATGCCTGGAGATGGAGAGGGAAAGCCTGGGTTCCCCTTTTCCAACTGACCCCACCTGGAAAGCCCCACCCCCTTCCCCAAACTGACCATCACCCTCTGCCTGTCCTTTGGCTCTCCAGGGTGGCCCTTCCATGGGTTTTCAACACCTGGCTGGTTCTAAAGGAGATCTAGAAGAGACCCAAGTTCTTGGAGATTCTAAACACAGAAGGATGAACTAGACATGTGAAAGCCATTAGAAATGCAGAGCCACCTAGAATGACAGAGGTCTAGGTTGGCCAGAGTAGAGAAAGAAGAGACATCCAACGAGCGAGTGTTTATTGAGCACCTACTGTGTGCCAGGCACTATTCTCCACCTCCAAAAGAAACAAGATAGAGGCAACAAACAAACTGTGAAAGAAAGGGTTAGCTGAAGGTACCTGAGGAAGTGAGGAGCCCGAGGTGACGGGGACTCTGGCTTAAGCCTCCTCCCCGAAATCCTCTTCCTCTTCTGCAGTGGCGTCCTGGTACTGCTGGTACTCAGACACCAGGTCACTCATATTGTTCTCGGCCTCAGTGAACTCCATCTTGTCGATGCACTCGCCTGTGTACCAATGCAGGAAGGCCTTGCGCCGGAACATGGGCCGTGAACAGCTCCGAGATGTGCTTGAACAGCTCCTGGATGGCCGTGCTGTTGCCAATGAAGGTGACAGCCCTCTTGAGGCCACGCGGTGGGATGTCACACACGGCCGTCTTCACGTTGTTGGGGATCCACTCCACGAAGTAGCTGCTATTCTTGTTCTGCACACTGAGCATCTGCTCATCCACCTCCTTCGTGGATATGCGGCCTTGGAAGACAGTGACCGCTGAAAGGTAGCACCTGTAGCACGGGTCGCAGGTGGCCGTCATGTTCTTGGCATAGAAGATCTGCTGGATGAGCTCGGGCACAGTCAGGGCGTGGTACTGCTGGCTGCCACAGCTGGTGAAAGGGGCAAAGCCTGGCATGAAGAAGTGTAGGCATGGGAAGGGCACCATGGTCATGGTCAGCTTGCTCTGGTCCGCATTGAGCTGGCCACGAAAGTGGAGGCAGGTGGTGACACCGCTCAAGGTGGCTGAGACCAGGTGGTTGAGGTGCCCATAGGCGGGGGTGGTCAGCTTGAGGGTGAGGAAGCAGATGTCACACAGGGCCTCATTGTCAATGTGGTGGGTCTCATCTGTGTTCCCCACCAGCTGATGGACAGAGAGGGTGGCACTGGAGGGCTCAACCATGGTGTTGGATACTTCAGGAAAGGATGCCACGCTGAAGGTGTTCCTGATGCTGTCAGGGTACTCCTCTTGGATCTTGCTGATGAGCAGTGTGCCCATGCCGGAGCCCGTGTCCCTGCCCAGAGAATGGGTTAGCTGAAAGCCCTGCAGGTAGTCACAGCTCTCAGCCTCCTTCTGCACCACGCCCAGGACAGAGTCCACCAGCTCGGCACCCTCTGAGTAGTGGCCCTTTGCCCAGTTGTTGCCTGCCCCTGACTGACCAAAAACAAAATTGTCTGGTCTGAAGATCTGGCCAAAAGGACCAGATGGAACAGAGTCCATGGTCCCAGGTTCTAGGTCCACCAAAATAGCACGAGGAACATATTTGCCACCTGTGGCTTCTTTGTAGTACATGGAGATGCGGTCCAGCTGCAGGTCCCTGTCCCCGCGGTTAGGTGCTGGTGGGATCAACACCATGCTCATCGCTGATCACCTCCCCAGACTTGGCACTGATCTGGTTGCCTCATTGAGTGGCCTGGATGTGCATGATTTCCTTCAAGGTCAAAGTTAGCTTGTTTTGCTCTCCTCCAGGAATGTACGGAGCAAGAAAATGTGGAGGCTTTTTCCTTTGCTAATCACGGGTTAGAAGGACGGAACGCGCCCCACAGGCAGCAGTGAGATCCAAACAGGATGGCAGGAAGATTCTGAGAGCCCTGTCCTACACTGGACATGGTCTTTGTTTGACTTCCGCATAGCTTTATGACATGACAGGCTCAAGCTTTTGAAAACACTGAAATATGGTTTTATAGCATAAACACCTGGGTTCTTTTGACTTGATACATAATATGCAGGCTGCTAAGTGTTTGGCAGAGGGGTGTTGTGGAGACAGTATGGAGCCCCTAGGGGCCATGAGCCTCCACCATTGTATTATCATAGAAATGATTGGACTTGCAAGGCCCCCAAAGGGTCTCGGGAACTAGGGGTCTGCAGAGCAAAGTTTGAGAACTGATGTATTTCAATCCTCTGCTTTGAAAATGTCAGAAGAACTTTTGAAAGGTTATGTGAATTGTCAGCATCAGTGGGTAACCTCCTTTCCTCTCTCTCCCTCTGTCTGTCCCTCTGTCTCCCTGTCTCTGTCTCTGTCTCTGTCTCTGACTCTCTGTCTCTGTCTGTCTCTCCCTCTCCCTCTGTCTCTCCCTCTGTCTCTGTCTCTGTCTCTCCCACACACACAGTAAGCTTGTCCATCTGCTAAGGTGGGTGGATAGAGAGCTAACAGCCGACAGGGATGCGCCTGGCCTCCCAGTCACCTCACTCGTTTGGCTGGACAGTAAGTACAAGAAGACCTTCCTCTGCTTTGAGTAATGTGCAGCGTGGTGGGAGAAGCTGGTGGGGAGGCAGACTGTCACAGGAGGGAGGAAATGGCAGCATGGGATATACCGAGTGCCCTGGGCATGTCAGTGGACATGGCCACGGGGCTCGGCTGGGTGGTAGATTATCCCAAGATTCTAGATGGATTACTGCAAGGAGTATAGGGATGAAAGAGGAGAGAGGAGCCTGGGAGGCCACGCTGTGTCTGATGTGCGGTAGGGAGTGGGAGTCTGGGACACTGTGACCTCCCACCGGAGGAAGGGAGGCGCCCAGGCCAAGCCAGGGAGTTTGAGCATCAGGGTGGAGCAGATTACTGCGCAGCTACTGAGAAGCCACTGAAGGATTTGAAGGAGAGAACCGGCCCCTTGGCTGACTGGCTGTCCCTTCCACAGTGAACAGACTAGGCGCTCGGGGAGCCTGAGTGCAGGGGTGCCTGCTGTGAGAACCAGCACTGGGTGAAGGTGACAAAGAGACGGTGTCAAACGAAGATGCAGCGGGGGTCTGGAGCTCACAGGCGGAGGAATGAGAGCCGCGGGGCTTTGTGGAGGGGACTTCTGTCTGCATTCTTGTTTTGGTCTTATGTGTGGACGGGTTGTCCTTGCGAGTGGGGCTCGGTGTGCTCTCTGTACACACACGCAGGCTGCACAGGTCACGCAGGCAGCGCAGGGAGCTGTGCAGCGTTCCCCGTGGGCAGCTGGAGGGCACGGAGGCGCACTCAGGCTGTGGGCTGCTGAACTCTTTGGGATTGCTGCCATCTACGGCAGATTTGTGGTGCCCCAACGGTCAAGCAGAGAGCAGGCCGAGAAGGGGGCGCCGTGTTCTTCGTGTTGGGGTCGATACGCACAGTGACCACCAGTCCTGTCCCTGCCTCCGGCGGAAGCCTCTGTCTGGCTCTGAGCACAGCCCCCGGGAAGGGAAGCTGATGAAGCGGCCCTGTAATTCCTTCACCGCGGGTAGCGGGCGGAAGGCAACGCGACCAGCTGACCGTCACAGGGTCGAGTCTGCGCCTGCTGTGACTTCATTGGGGACGTGGCAGCTCCGCCTGTCCTCAGGGTCTAGAGCTCACTTCCTTCTTCCCAGAAGGGAGTGCCGCAGCCTGTCACCCTCCTTCCCAGGACCAGCTCTGCCCAGGATTTAGGGAGACAGAGGCAGAGTCAACTGAGCCTGACAAGGAGCCCCTCATCATGTCCCGCGGGGACGCAGCAGCCTCTGCCTCAGGTTGGAACCCTAAGCCCGCTGCGTCAAGGCCCTCCAGTCGCCTTTGCCTGGCGCTTCTGGCCTGCCCTGACCTGTGAGCCAGAGAGCCAGGCCATTTGCGGAGATCTTGGGGAAACTTTGGGTGTCAGCGAGGAGAGGCATAAACACAGTCAGGGGCGGGGAGCAGTGAACAGAGATCCATTTCCAGATCTAGCTGGGGATGCGCTGACATGCTTGACAGCACCTCAAAGAGCATCTGAGTCTTTCCAGGATAATTTTCCCCAATGAGGAAAACATTTTTGTCTTGGATTCTATTGACTGGAAATTCAGAAAAGTGAGTGACAGAAGTTCACGGTTGAGTTACCTAAGCAAAGGGTGCTCTGCTGACCATGTGTCCTAGAAAGCCACTTGGGGCCTGTGACCACAAGGCGGGTTTGCTGCCTGGTCTGGGGCTGTGATGCGCCCTTGGAGGGCACGGGCCACCTCACTCTCTTTTGCTTCATGCCAGCATTTCCGTGCCATGCTGGTTCCTGCAGAGCAGAAAGCAGGTGCTCCATGAGCTAGACTATGCCTCCTCCTCCTCTGTAAAGTCCCAAACTGAAGGAACAGAGGTGCGGCACAGGGTCTCGGGTGAGAGTTCTCTGATGCGCGCTTTCTAGAAGACCCTGCCGAGCCAAGACCGGGCCTCAGAAGGACACCCGCTGAGCGTTGTGCGCCCCTGGGTGCAAGTCCTCCTGCCAACACGGACAGCCTGTGGCACACAGGCCGCTTTGCCACTGGGGCGAAACCACCCTGCATGGTGAGCAAGCTGCCGGACATTGGGTGGAGCCGGGAGGCGAAGGTTCCTCAGCATCACAGGCGTCCCGACCTCGGGGCGGCTCTGTGTTCTCTGCCACAGCTGAAACTCTTGGCGTCTAAGACTGGTGGCTCTGAATATGTCAAGCGTTCGTCAGCTGCCTTCTAGTGACACAATGGAAATGAAACTTGGAGAAGGCATTGTCGCAGGAAGAGGCTTCGGTACCTCACTGCTCTGGGGACAGTCAGGCTTGGGTTTTCTTCCCAGGTACAGCTAGCGTAAGTTCTCAGTGTATCTGTCACTTTTTGTTTTGTTTTTCTAATACTGGAGATCCAGTCCAGGAGCACTGAGACACATCCCTGGGCCCTTTTACCTTTTACTTGGAAATAGGGCGCCTCTAGGTGGGACTCAAGCTGGCTGTGTCCTGCCTCAGCCTCCCATGGGCTGAGACGAGGGGCCTGGACCACCACGACCTTCTGGTCTTCACTCCTTTACTCCTCACCGGACTCTAAAGGAGCATCATTTCTTTGTCCTGGAGCCCAGCAGGTACTTAATAACTTTAGAAACTGAATTCATCTTTAACTTAATAAAAAAATCCTTAATTGAAACTTAAGTCAAATCAGATGACAGCTTTATCTCTAGCATTTTTATCTCTGTGGGTCACTGGATAAATTCCACATCAGGAACACGTACTATGTTGCAGCCCGGAAGTGTTGGCCCATCTTTGTGCAGCCAAATGCCTGGAAGGACTCCCCTGCGGTTCTTCCCAGTGTCAGGAGTTGAATGGGGTGCAGCCTTCTTGTGGTTGC
>PVKN010044980.1:0-10014 GCA_004027915.1 Capromys pilorides
TGCATACATCCTTCTTACAACCCCTTTCAAAAGAGATTAGCTTTCTATTACTTTATTACTGCAATAAAATGTACAGCCAGAATTCTGCAATGAAAGAGCTGCTGCTGCAGAAGCTGTAATAGAAGCTGTAACTTAAGTGTAGACTTGAAAAATTGCCATAAAGCCAATCTTTTATAGAGAAAATCTTTTCTAATTTTTGCTATAGAATATGTACCATTAGATATGAGATGACATGGAAGCTGAAGTTTTTCAATAATGGAAGATTTTTACATAAATTTCAGCTTCTCCATATTTGAAGCATAATACAGTGCATTATTAATCATAGTTGATGTTTTGTGATGATAGAATTATTAGTTAACCAGTTAATACTAGGTAAATCCACGGTATTTTTTTTTTTTTTGAGACAAGGCCTTGCTATGTAATGAAGGCTGCCCTTCAACGTGCTTTTTTAGCCTAAGCTCACCTTGAACTCACAGAAATCCTTTTGCCTCAGCCTTCTGAGTTCTAGGATTACAGGTGTAAGCCACTACACTCGAGTAGTGCTTTTCAGATGGTCATTGTTTTTCAGATTTTGCTATTATACATCAAAATCTTTTGCATTCTAATTTCTTTCTTTCTTTCTTTCTTTCTTTCTTTCTTTCTTTCTTTCTTTCTCTCTTTCTTCCTTTCTCTTTTGCTTCTCTCTTCCATGTCTCCTTCTTAGTCATTTCAGAGTAGACTCTCCCATCCCTATGAACTCATGTGATGGAGAGGCATGTCTACTTTTGTCATTTATTTTCTTAGGTCATAAATGGTTTCTCAGAACATTTATTTTCTCAGATCATATGTTTATGTGATCTTATGCAGTACAAATTTAGGCAACAAATTTTTTTAGTTAAAGGCAGTCACAGTCAGGGTCACCTTTTGCATAGTAGGGTCACTCTTTGCATAGTAGACTAGAGGAATTTTTGTAATGTGAGTCACTAATATCTTCCAGCAGAGAATGACTTTGCAGGTAATAGAAACTTGACTCAATCATTTTTATATACCTGAGTTGTTTTCAAAAGCCTCTATGATCAAAATAGTAGAAGAGATTTTTTTAAATATGTGGGACATATTGCTTTAGTTTCTATAAAAGGAAATATGAAGCAATACCCTAAAGCCAGTTCTGGATTTTAATATCGTATCTAGCATAATAATAATCAGATTGATGTAAATTGGGTGTAACTCATAGATTCAACCCATATGTGGCATTAACATTCTGCTTTTACATTGACAAGAATCTGTAAAGAAGATATTTTTACCTTGCTTCCTCACCACCTCATCCTCCTACATTATATCTCTCACTTGAATTATATTTTGTTTAGCTTACATAGCAATTTCCAAAACACTACTTTATTTTTCAGAGCAATTATGGCACATAAGAGGAGCAGATATGGCTATTTCCATTTTAGGAATATGAAAGGAGAGGTTAAAATGATCTAGAATGTGTCTTAGTTACTTTTTACTCGTTGCTGGGACAAATACCTGACACTCCAAATGAAGGAAGGAAAGTTTTATTTAGCTCACATTTTGTGGAGGTTTCAGTTCATACTCTGCTTGCTCCAGAGCGCCTCCAAAGTGGCCTGGCTGTGAAGATCAAGCTCCTTCAAAGACTAAGACTTCTCCAAGGAAACAGGGCAGGACTGGGCCAGGCAAGAAGCAGCCAGGGCAGGGTCGGGCTGGGCTGGGCATACAAAGTCTTCTAATCACATCCCAAGGCAGGACCTCCTTATCCTGCAGGATGGGTCCCCCACAGCCCAGAACCAGTCCAGCCCATCCAACCAAGCTTCCTCAAGTTGACACAATGTACCAACTACCACAGAAACTGAAAGTTAGAAGCCAGAGATTTAGAACTTCTAGACTGTACGTCAACAAAAGGGATAGGGGCTGGTGAGACAGCTCAGTGGATTAAACATCTGCTTGGACAAGCACAGGGACCCTGGTTCCATTTCCAGCACCACTTGCCATGCTGGTCCGGCCCCCAGGTGCACTGAGCTGGTCACCAAGCCTGAGAATGGTGATGCACGCCTGTAATCCCAGTGCTGGGGAGGCTGAAACAGAAGAATCACTATGAGTCTGAGCTGCATAGTGAGATCCTGTGCAAAACACATGAAAAGCAAAAAAGAAAAAGTAAAAGGGGTGGGTTGGTTAGAAAAATCTGAGCACCAAGTGATTCTTTACTGTTCACTGTGAATGGGTAGTAAAATGATCCCTAGCTAATGCCACTGCTTCCTTCTGTGATTTGGGTGGTAACAAGGGATGCATCTCCTGCAATAGTTGTAACCTTCCATTCAAGCTGCAGAGATGTCTGATGCGATGAGAACTGAGACAAAATTTGAACTGAGGCGAATTTTTTTCCACAAAACAGTATAAAACTCAGGACAAATTATATTATATCTCAATATGTTCTTTTGGATAGACACTATAACAAATGAACTTATTTCTAAATTTCATTGTGTTAGAAGCTTTAAGTATCCTTGTCATCTTCCCAAGGTGTCCTTGATCCTTATGGGCATAATTCACAGTGCGTTACCTGGACCAGATAAAGCAACTTAAAATGTCAGTATTTTAACCATGAATTTACTTCCCCCTGGATATTTTAGAAACCAGTCAACCCTGTCAACTGGACTCACATATTACATTCTTCTAATGTTTGTGCCTCTGCCAACCTCCCTCTGGGACTGTGGATCCTTTATCTCTTCTTTTCTGCTATTGAAGTCTCTTATCTGATTGTTTCATTTAAAATTTGAGCCTTTCTTTGATCTCCTCAGTGCAGCTTTAGCTCCCAAATAGTCTTTCACTTGCTTTCGTCCCAGTAACATCTTATGGAACCTACATAGCTTAATGTTGGATTTAGTCTCTTATGTCATATTTGATTGTATTATTTCCTTACTGTACTAACTATACTTTGTTTTTCCTACAAAATGGGAAACTTTAAAAAGATAGACATTTAAACTCTTAAGATCTTCTTAGGAATTAGGTGCACACTTAATTTGAGTAATTTCAGAAGAGTTTAATGAAGACTTTTTATAATTATGTGAAGATATTAGGAAATAATTGAGGAAGCATCCTAGTTAGTAATAGCTTCCTCTCCTCTGGGGCACAGATAGTAAGCCAATGCAGCAGGTCCCACAACTGAGAGAAAGAAGGAACAGTGCAGAGAGGGCCACCTAACAAAAGACTGTGATCTAGCCAGGCCACAATGTCCCTACAGTATACAAATCTCATCTAATTCTCATTTTGCCTCTAGCTAGTGCTTCTTATTGTTCAAATGCAGCTAGAAACTGGAGGGCATTGAACATTTTGATGTGATTCATACATAGCAGCTTTTCAGGATACAGCTAGAATGATGAAGAAGAGAGCTGGAGTGGCAGTTGCTTGTCATATGAAATGCTAGCTAACAAATGCATTAAATCATGTGTCATGCTTGTTTTGTGTCCTTCAAATTCCTGGTACATTTTGGAGCTCAATGGCAATTTGTAGCACCAAAATAGCAGGAATGTAAACACCTAACATTGCTGGTGCACTCACTGACTCACCAAAGAGAATCTTCATGGATTTCCCACACATATTCTCCTGAGCAGTACTTTGATTATTCATCAGAATGTTTGGTTAAACGCAACTGAATATAGAATCATCGTTAGAAATATCGTCGTTAAAGAGCACAAAGAGCCAGAGTTTTGAGTATACAGCAGTGAATTGGTGAGTGGGTGGCACGTGGCAAGATCTGAACAGGATGATTCACTGATCTAAAGCTAGTTTTATAGCTTGTCGTGCTTCAGTTATTCCTCTGGAAAGGCATCTTTTGGTTTAGAGATTCTGCTTGTCTCCCAAAAAATGTTTTATTTTTATTGTTGTAGTTCTTGTCTTTTAAATATTCAATTAGAGTTTATAAATCCCCATACAAAAATAACACTCTAACTCTACCTACTTGTAAAAAAAATGTATTGGAGCAGATCTTGGATACCTAGCAAAATCAACAAAATATTTTAAATTAGTTGATTTATAAAGTCTATTGAAATATATAATGGCAAAAAAAATTTCAGCTGTAGGACGTTTGTAACTAACTGATACTTTAATACTGTGGATGAGTGTCAGTAAGACATATGGACTAATGCTAGTGAATATCAGAATCACTGAAGGTATCAACTGCTTTGACAAAATCTAAAGAAATGCTCATGAATTCACCCTAGGATTCAATGCTTAAAATCTGTCATCGGTAAGATTAAAAAAAAATGTTGGCTTATCCTGTGACATGCCATACTCCTTGACTACGTGAAGAAAGTTTATCAAAAAAATCCCAACCTCCAATAATGTGAAAGTATTTGTAAATTAAACATTAAAAATAATCTGATCTTCTATAGTCCCAATCCAGCAGCAGCATAAGGGAAAAGGTCTGCGCTGCACTTCCCGACCTTTCTGGACACACCCTAAACCAGCATGAGTGTGTGAGATCTGCTCTGCATCTGTCATATCTTCTACAGTTCCAACCCAGCAGCAGTGTAAGGGAGAAGGTCTCCACTGTGCTTCCTGATCTTCTTGGGACCCACCCCAAGCCCAGCATATGTGTGTGTGTGTGTGTGTGTGTGTGTGTGTGCATGTGTGTGTGTGTGTGATCTGTTCTTTGTCCACAATATCTCCTCTAGACCCAACGCAGTCCCAGAGTGTCTGGGGGATTCACTCCCATGGGTTGCAGCAGCAAGAAGCTGAACACAGCATGACGACACAAGCTAGGCACTTCTGGACAAGGTCAAGCTTGGTAGATCGAGACTCAGTAAGCTGAGACACTTAGCTGGGCCAAGAACTAGGAGAGTGTCTTCTTTCTATTTCTCTTGACATACACAGGGGGTAACAAGTAACTGAGTGAACTAATATGCTTGTAAGAGACCAGGTACATCAAGGGGAGATGATCAGACAGAACTTAGGGAAACTGAATTAAATACTAATTTCCAATTTAATATCTGCTTAGCTGCACAAGCATAATGTGCTTTTATTGTCTGAAAAACAAACATGTTCGATATAAAATATTGTCAAGTGCTAAATATCACTACCCATTATTAGCATTAGCTACTGTAGTTCTGTGAATACAAAACTCTAAGTGCCTTAACCACATAATCTCTCTTGGGTAAGAACTTTGATAAGTACTAAGGGTAAAACAGCACCAAAGCTCTACACAAAACGTCAGAGAGCAGGCTATACAAAATGACAAAGAGAAGGAGCAAAATACAATTTTAGGAGCTAAGCCCATCCAGAACAATTGCAGGAGACACAAGCGTAGAATAAACTGGGAATGGCACAGCTTAAATCTCAGAAGTAATAGCATCTGAAGTAAAGAAATGCAGGAAGGTACAGAGAGGGAATCAGACCAGAAATAAATTCTGAAGTAAAAAAAGAGAAATCTATGAATTAATACCATCTGCTAGAGAAAAGAAACAGATCACATTTAAAGGAAAACCGATCAAAATAATGGCAGACTTCTCTTCACAAACCATGAAGTCAAGAAGTGCATGGAGCAGAGTGCCTCACATCCTCCAGGAAAACAAATTCTAGCCCAGACTGCTATATGCCACAAAACACTCTTTCAAGTATGAGGGAGAAGTGAAATACTTCCACAACAAGGAACAACTAAAGAACACCATGATGTGAAAGCCAACCCTACACAGACTACTAAAAAATATTTTAGAGAGGGACCAAAATGACCCAAACTCTACAAATGAGAGCAGAGAAAACACACTGAATAGGGCAACTAATTAAATAGGAGAAAAAGGAGTAAACAGTAGTAAGTAAAAGACATGTCAATCATAAGTCAATACATTTCAATTATAACCATCAATATAAATGGATT
Source organism: Capromys pilorides (assembly GCA_004027915.1). Lineage (NCBI taxonomy): Eukaryota > Metazoa > Chordata > Mammalia > Rodentia > Capromyidae > Capromys > Capromys pilorides. Next base: position 5,867 of record PVKN010044980.1, read on the forward strand.
CCATTCCCCAATTAAAAGAAATAGACTGGCAGAGTGGATAAGGAAGCAAAACCAACAATATTCTGTATACAAAAAACACACTTAACTCAAAAAGAAACTCAAAGGCTAAAAGTTAAAGGATGGAAAACAATACTACATGCCCCAGCACCTCAGAAAAGCAGGGGTAGCAACCCTGTCTGCAGACAGTCTAAACTTCAAATCAAGATTGATCAAACAAAATAAAGAAGGCCACTATATACTGGTTAGGGGAAAAATTCAAGACTAAGAGGAAACAATCAAAAATATGTATGCACCCTACAAGGGAGCACCAAGTTATACAAGACAAAGCTTAATGGACATGAAAAATTGAATATCCAATACCGCAATCTTAACAGGAGACCTTATACACCTTTATCCCAGAAAAGATAGGCCAAGCAGGCAACGAAGTAGCAAAGAAGTAGCAGAACTGAACCAGATCTTCAGACAACTGGACTTAGTGGACATACACAGAATGTTCGACCCATTTTTTAAGCTGCACACAGGACATTTTCCAAAATGGACCACATAATAGTGCATAGGTCATGATTAAATATATGTAAAAAGAAATTATTCCATGCATATTATCTGATAACAGTGCAATGAAACTGGAAATAAGTGACAACAGAAATCACAAGAACTCCAGATATACATGGAAATTAAACAAAACCTTTCTCAGCAACCAGTGGGTTACACATGAAATTAAACAAGAAATTAAACAATATTTACAATTTAATAAAAATTCAAGCACAACCTACTGGAATTTATGGGATTCAATGAAAGCAGTTCTTAAAGGTAAATTTATAGCCCTGAACTTACACATTAAGAAAACAGAACATGAATAAATACTATTACTCAGCACCTAAACCTACTAGAAAAGGAAGAGAAAATGAAACCCAAAGCCCAAAGACAAGAGGATATTATAAAAATTGAGCAGGAATTAAGTAAATCAAGACAAAGAAAAAAAATGAAAAGAATTAATGAATCAAAAAGCTGGTTCTACTGACCCGGGCATGTGCCCAGGCAGGACCTTTCCCCCTGCATGCACAATCGTGCCGCCAGCCACAGGAACCTGGCCCCTGCCTGCCCACACTGACCTTCTGGGCCTGCACCCAGGCAGGGACTCTCTGCCAGGGTACACCCCCACACCTCCAGTCACCTGAACCCTGATCCTGCTCGCCCCCACTGACCTACCCGGGCCTATGCCAAGGACCGCTCTGCTGGCATGCACATGTGCACATCATAAAGGAGAACCTGGGCCCCACTCACCAGTGCTGACCCACCCGGGCCTGTAATCAGTAGAAACTGTGATATTGGATATTAGATTTTTCATGCCCATTAAGGTTTCTTATATAACTTGGTGCTGCCATGTTGGGTGCATACATATTTATGAGTGTTACCTGTTTGTCTTGAATTTTTTCCCCTATCTAGTACGTAGTGTCCTTTACTTTGTTTGACCAATCTTTTTTTGAAGTTTAGAGTGTCTGAAAACAAGATTGCTAAGCCTGCTTTTTTTTTGTGCTGGGACATGCGGTATTGTGTTCCATCCTTTAACTTTTAGCCTATGAGTTTCTTTATAAGTTAAATGTGTTTCTTGTATACAGCATATTGTTGGATTTTGTTTCCTTATTCACTCTGCCAGTCTATTTCTATTAGTTGGAGAATAGAGTCTATTTACATTGATGGTTATAATTGACATGTATTGACTTATGATTGACATGTCTTTACTTACTACTATTTTACACTTTTTCTCCTGTGTTTAATTGGTTGCCTTATTTTTTAGGTCTTTCTGTTTTTATTTGTAGAGTTTGGGTCATTTTGGTCCCTCTCTAAAATGTCTTCTAGTAGTCTGTGTAGAGCTGGCTTTGACGTCATGGACTTTTTAGTTGCTCCTCCTCGTGGAAGTATTTCACTTTTCCCTCATACTTGAAAGAGAGTTTTGGCTGGTATAGCAATCTGGGCTGGAATTTGTTTTCCTGGAGGACTTGAGGCACTCTGCTCCATGCTCTTCTTGACTTCATGGTTTGTGAAGAGAAGTCTGCCATTATTCTAATGTATTTTCCTTTAAATGTGATCTGTTTCTTTTCTTTCATCTGAGATGAACACTCACTTCTCAGAGAAAGAAATTCAAAAAGTCTACAAATATATGAAGAGATGCTCCACTTCACTAGCCATCCGTGAAATGCAAATTAAAACAACACTTAGATACTATCTAACCTCAGAAAGAATGGCTATCATAAAGAAATGAAGCAACAACAAATGTTGGAGAGGCTGTGGGGGAAAAGAAACCCAACACAGGAGCACCAAGTTATATAAGACAAATGTTAAAGACATGAAAAATCGAATATCCAATACCACAATCTTAACAGGAGACCTTAACACCACTTTATCCCAAAAAGATAGATCAAGCAGCCAAAAACTAGCAAAGAAGTCGCAGAACTGAATCAGAACTTGGAACAACTAGACTTGGTGAACATACACAGAGTGTTCCACACAACCACTTCTGAATACACATTTTTTTCAGCTGTACATGGGACATTTTCCAAAATAGACCACATATTAGTGCATAGGTCATGCTTAAGTATATGCAAGAAAACAGAAATTATCCAATGCATATTTTCTGACCACAGTGCAATGAAACTGGAAATAAACAACAACAGAAAGCACAAGAACCCCAGAAATACATGGAAATTAAATAACACCCTTCTCAGCAACTAGTCAGTTATAGATGAAATTAAACAACAAATTAAACAATATCTAGAATTTAATGAAAATGCAAACAAAACCTACCGGAATTTATGGGATAAAATGAAAATAGTTCTTACAGGGAAATTTAAATCTCTTAACTCACACATTAAGAAAACAGAAAGGGAGCAAATAAATACTCTCATGCAACACCTAAAACAACTAGAAAAAGAAGAGAAAACCAAATCAAAGGTCCAAAGATGGGAGGAAATTGCAAAGATTAGAGCAGAAATTAATTCTTTTGAGACAAAGAAAACAATACAAAGAATTAATGAATAAAAAAGCTGGTTCTTTGAAAGATTAAATAAAATTGATAAGCACCTATCTAACGTTATCAAAGAGAGGAAAGAACGGAATCAAATTCAAGCAATAAGGAATAAAAAGGGTGAAATTACTAGAGACTGAGCAGAGATCCAGAGGATCATTAATAGCTACCTTGAGTGTCTTTACTCTTACAAAATTGAAGACAGATGAAATGGGCAGATTCCTAGAAAGGTATAATTTACCAAAGCTGAATCAAGAAGATATAAGAAATCTCAATAACCCAATACAGTCAATGAAATATAAAATGTAATGAAAATTCTACAGACAAAGAAAAATCCAAGACCTGATGGATTCACCACTGAATTCTACAAAAATTTACAGAAAACAAAATCCCAATACTCTTCAAAGTCTCTAATGAAATTGAAAAGGAAGCAATTATCTAAAAACCATTCCTAGAAGCAAGTATTACACTGATGCCAAAACCAGAGAGAGATGCAACTGAAAAAGAGAACTACAGGCCAATTTCTGTCAGGAACATTGATGCAAAAATTCTCAATAAAATCCTCACCAATAGAATCCAACAAATCATCAAGAAGATTATACACCATGACCAGGTAGGATTCATCCCAGGGATGCAAGGATGGTTTAACATACACAAATACATAAATGTAATACACTATATCAGTAGAGCCAAAGCCAAAAACACATGATAGTCTCAATTGATGCAGAAAAGGCTTTTGACAAAGTCCAACACTTATTCATGTTCAGTGTCCTACACAAAATTGAAATAGAGAGCCTCTATCTCAATCTGATAAAGGCCATCTATGATAATCCAACAGCTAACATAATTCTAAATGGGGAAAACCTGAAGTCTTTTACTCTCAGATCTGATACAAGGCCAGGATGTCCTCTATCACCACTCCAATTCAATATAGTTCTGGAATCATTAGCTGCAGCCATTAGACAAGAGAGAGAAAAATAAAAGAAATAAGAATAGGTTAAGAAAAAGTTAAATTATCATTATTTGAAGATGACATGATATTCTACTTGGAAGACCTAAAACACTCCACCAAGAAACTCCTAGAATTAATACTCAAGTTCAGTAGTGTAGCAGGATACAAAGT
>PVKN010044981.1:0-10010 GCA_004027915.1 Capromys pilorides
AGTGTCTTCTTTGGAAGCAGTTGTTAATTCTTTCATTATAGTTATCCTTTTCTTTGCTTCAGAAATTATTTTTGTTCTGATTTTCTTTCTACCTTTCTGTTGTTGTCTCTTTACATACTATTAATTCAGAGATTTCTTTTTTACTTCAGAGATTATTTGTGATCTGGTTTCCTCTATACCTTTCTGCAATTGTTTCTTTACTTCAGATGTTATTTATTCAGAGCTTTCTGCTGTGCAGTTCTCATTGTCTTCTATGCTAGTGTCTCCTGCATTTTTTTCTGGGTGGACTCAGGGCCTGAGATTGCATTTTGCTCCTTTTCTTTGTGATTTTGTATAGCACTGTCTTCTGACCTTTGGTGTAAAGCTTGGTGCAGTTATATCTTTAGCATAATTCTTACCCAAAAGAGATTGTATGATTAATGCAGTTATAGTTTTGTATTTACAGAACTATAGTTGGGAACCCTAATAATGGGTAGTCATATTTCGCAATTGACAACACTCTGTAGCTAACAAGTTTGTATTTTACACAGAAGAGCAAACCTTATGTCTATGTTGCTGAGTAAATATTAAATTGAGAATTTGTATTTAATTTAGTTCACCTATGTTCTGTCTGATTATCTCCCCTTGACATACCTGGGGTCTTCCATGCAGGCTAGTTTACTGGGTTACCTATTACCCCTCTGTAGATCAAAAGAAAAAGAGAGACGACACTCCCATAGATCTGGGCCCAGCAAAGTGTTTCAGTTTACCAGGTTTGGAGCTACCAAGTTTGAACTCACCCAGATGTGCCCAGCTTGGCTCCGGCTGCTGTTTTTAGTTTTTCCTGCTGCAGCTTGTTGGAGTGAACCACACGTACAAGGGGTCTGGGTTGGGTCCAGAGGAGGTGGTGGTCATTCTGGTGGGTGGTGCAGAACAGGAAGTCTGTCCTGCGCACTGGGACCTGGGATGGATGGGTCTGAAGGAGGTGGAGAGGTCCCTTTCCAGTATTTGTTATTGGCTGACTTCTTGATGATAGACATTCTTTCTGGGGTGAGATGGAATCTCAGTGCTATTTTAATATACATTTCTTGAAATACTGTTGAACATTTTTTTCATATACTTATTTGTCATTTGCGTTTCTTCATCCGAGAAGAATATTTTCACCTCAGATGCCCATTTTGGGACTGGGTCTTTGAACTTTAGGGACCTGAAGTTTTTAAATTCTTTATACGTTTTAGATAGAAGTTCTTTGTCTAAGGGACAGCCAGCTACAATTTTTAGAACCAAATTATCTTTAACTTTGTGCCTGGATTCCACTCTTGCATGTTCAATGATCTCCTTAGTATCTGAATTATTCATTTAGCTCAACTTGCTGCTAAGCAACTTAGTAAAGTCATAACCTCTGAGACTCCCTCTCTGCCTTTTTGAGATGAAGGGGAATAGATAATCATTTTTGTTTCACACACATATTATCAGCCAAGGTTCCTAGCTGAAGAAGAGATAGCCCTAGTAGCTTAAACAAAAAATAAGTGTATCAGACTATCTGGGAACTTTGGAATTGTGGGTAAGACTAGGAGGCAAACCTAAGACATGGAAAAGGACCTTTCTGTGAGTTTTCAAAGCTGGACTTATAGAAAAGCTTGGCTAAAGGGAAATTTTATCTTTGCCAACAGGCTATCCCTGTAGTCACTACTGCTATGGCAGTGGGTATGACTGCTATCCTTGCTGCCTCCACCATTACACCTGTGACCCGGATGTGGTAAATTCTCTCCACCACCTAACCATCACCTTTGTTGTGATTTATGTCACATGCAAACTGCAGTCTCCCGTTGGACCATTGCACTGGCCTCTCCTAGTTCATGGTCCTGGACCCTAGGAAAAGGAGAAAAAGACCTAGCCAACTCCAAGATATAAAGAGGTTATCCACACAACAGAGAGGAGGATTGGAAGCTGAAGAGCAAAATCCACTCCCCAGTAAGACTGTTTACCATAGATGTCACATAGTGACCTCAAACTTAAGACATTTAAAACAAAAAGATATTTTATCCATGTAACTTTTTCCTAAAGTATTGTCTCAAATACTAAGGATATGTAATTTCACTTCATAATGCTTAATTTCAGTAGCTGTTCAACTTTATTCAGTAACTATATTGGTCCAATAGTTAATGTTTCTTCTATACTAGCACATAGGTTTTGCTAAGATATGATTAATGAATGAATGATTTGAAGCCGAAGTCAACACAAAGCAAATCTTAAGGCCCAACCTGCTAAGTCCAGTATAAAATAAACTTGATTTGAATTCTTGCTCTTTTGTGTAATTTCCATGACAGTTTTTTCCCTTATAATTTTCAATGATCTTTGATACAAAGTAATGCTTTTCCACCCTGCTGAAAGCTAATGATAGAGAGCAGAACCTTGTGATTAAAGACCTACCTTTTATTAGCAAAGAAGATGCTACTGAATTCATGTTTTCTCTAGCCTTTTATTCTTCTAGTGTGAAGCGAATCACAATACTCTCAAAACTTATAATAATCTCCATTGCTTATTAATTAGTTTAATTCAAATAGTTAAACATTTTTATATGTTGATAAAAGAAACACCCAATAAATTAGTCATGATTTGTATGTGCAAGTCTCCTGGTAGAGCAGAGGTAAAGATGTGTCATAACTCGACTAGACATTTTTTGACTTTGCTTTTGATTGTGAGATTCAGCATACTGCTGTATTCATGAAACAATAAGGGAGATAATGTGATGTTATATGAATACCTACAAATATCTCAGAGGATAATAGGCACTTTCACTACCTCCTAGCCTGTGTGTTTTAGTTGTCACAGATGCAGTTCAGGGTTTTAAAACTAGCATCTGATGACACATTCAGTGACTCCTCACTGAATTACCCGATTGAAAATGCAAAGCAACCATCTTGCATAAATCTTGAAACTGCTGCTACCATCCCAGAGTTCCTAGCCCCCAATTCTACCCTGCCGTGCTTTGTTTCTCTACAGCAATTCATCATCTGCCAATATTCAATGGTTTAATTATCTGATTTATTTATTGGGGGATCTCTTCTTAATAAAGATAAGTTCTGTGAGGGCCAAGGGTTTTTATCTGCTTGATTCATTGATATCTTAAGAGCACAGGCAGCGCCTGGGATATCCTGAGCATATCATTCTTATCTGTTCAGCAAATAAAGAAACAGCATCCATGTAAGCTAGAGCCCGATTGGAATGCACGTCAGCCTGCGGCTCCCGCATCTCGCAACTGTCTGTGTTGCACTTCGTGTACCCAGGTCGTGCTCTGTGGTCCCACTGCCCCTGTAAAACGTTGCTTTCTCAAAGGTCCTAAAATTCAGTCACAGCAAGATTTCAATGGTTTCCAACTGTTTTACGCACTCCCATTTCCTGGAGTAATTACATTTTAACAAGGCTCACAGTCTCCAGCTAAAGAAATACAATTTTAATTACAAAATTTCCACTGCAATTTTGTTATTGCACATGGCTTACATGTTCTAGCAGGAAGTAACTTTGGTTTAATGAGAAATAGCCTCAACCCTTCTGATTATTGGGTAGACTTTCTAACTTATGCTTTTTGCTGTTAGCAGATGTCTGTCCAAAGGGAACTGTGCCTGTTTTCCCAAGGTTTTATCATAAACCATATCAGTGTGGGGCAAACAGTGTGATCATTCACAGTCTAACCATAAGGCACGCGGTGTTTTCATCAATTGCTTTGAACTCACCACGGTGTCACTTTTGTTCTTCCTTTAAAAAAATTCTGTAAGTCATCATTATCATCCCACGAAATTTGACATTGATTTATTTTAAATTTATTTGTCAAATGCAGTAAAACTCCACCCATCTGAAAGTCATAGCTGGAAACTACAACGCCCTGGAATTAAATCAGTGAATGGTTGCCCCCTGTTTTTAATCACCTAATTAAGAGTGTTTCCATCACCTAATTAAAAGTGTTTCTTCAAGATCTCCTTCTCTTTTTCCTGTCAGCCTTTACATAGGACTGGCAATGCCTCCAAGGAAGTCCTGAGGGGCAGCGCCGCTTTGTACGAACGTGGTAGGTGTTGCTGGACTCAGAGACCAGGTCTCCAGAAGGATGAGGATGCAGCCCACGAGAGCAGGGCCCACGGGAAACAGCAGAGGCTGTGCTACTGTTTCCTAGACTAATTCCATTATTACATTAAAAAAAAAAATTATTCACTTGAGACCATCTTTACCTGTACAGTTGATTTATTGTTTAGTATTAGACTTTAAAAGTCTTTTTTCGCTTCCCATTTTTTTGTTTTGTTTTGTCTTGGACGGTGCCTTTGAGCTGCCCCCTCCTTGGCGCCTTTGAAGATACTTCTCTCTTGGCTTCTATATTTCTCACAGTAGCATGTATTTTTTTCTAAAATTCTACCATTTAGACTTTTTATCTGTAGGTCTCTGAATTTTACAATTCTTGGGATTTAATGTGGGTCTTTTTCAAAATGGTTTTTAGGAGTTATTTTTGTCGTGGCTCAGACTTGCAGTGATCCTCCTGTCTCAGCCTCCCCATTGCTAGAATTATAGGTGGGAGCCACCAAGCTGGGTTTCACAGCCTGCAGTGTGCAGTACCAGGAATTGAGTCCCAGTCCTTGCGCTTTCCAGGCAGGCACTTAAATCACAGAATTATCTCTCCAACCCTAAGAGTTACTTTTTTTTTCAGTACTGGGGATTGAACTCAGGACCCTGCACTTGCCAGGCAAATGCTTATTCTACTGAGCTATCTCCCCAGCCCAAAAGTTACTTTTGGCTAAGCATTTGAGGAGTGCTTTCAGGCTGAAGACCTAAATTCTTCAGTTTGAGAATTTTTCTTGTATGATTTTAATTTGATTGGGCAGAGATTCTGCTCTTTAATTGAGGAATCCCTTAATAGCCTGTAGCAGAGACCTTTTTTTTTTTTTTTTTTTTTTTTTTCTGGAATCAGTTTCTGAACTGATGAACCCTTGAAACGTTTTTTAGGCAGTGGCAGTTACCTGGCAGTGGTATTCTGAAACCAGGGAAGAGAAAGAGATGAAGGGCTCCATCACCTAGATTGTAGACTTTCGTCGAGTCTTAATGGATGGAAGCCTTTTGTCTCCATGTTGTTTCATTTATCCTTTGGGAACAAACCAAAGGGCTACCTGCAGAAGTGTGGCTCTTGGCAGGGAGACCACATGCCTGGAAATTCTGCGGCCATGTTCAGGGGTTTCAACAAAAGCTATCTCCAGTACTAATGTTCCTTGCGTTCCGTGGCCAACGGGAATCTCCACTCTTGAGCATTTCCAGGCTCTGCTTGCAAAGTGATGCTCCCCCCCTCCCCCACTGGCTGCCCAGCTCCTAAGCTTTTGCCTTCAGCTAGTCAGGTACCATCCCTTCATTGGTTTTCTGTGCCCGAAAACATGTTTGAAATATTTATGCGCTCTGCCTTAATCTTTAACCTTACAAAATCTAACATTTTTAAAAAATGTTCTGTGCTATTCTGTGGGTGGGGTTTCATAAGGGAATTCACAATTAATAGATAATCTGATGCAGTTAGTTGGAACTCCGATCAGTGAATTTCCAAATGCTCCCTCTCAAGCCCTAGGACAGCTACTTTAGTCCTTCTGGTTGATGAAATGAGAATGTGTGGGTTCCAGTCAATGGATCTCTAGCAATGTTTCAACCAGCATAGTTCTGTTTTATCAGTTTTATATCATGCAAGATGTTTTTGAACAAGAAATCCTACAGCTAAAAATGGTCTGAAAACTACTATCATCTTGAATCTCCTTCATGCATTTCTGATATTAATATTTGATAGCTAGCTACTCCATGTGTTCATTCAACATGGAGAGCGACTTTCCATTAAAGACCATGCATTTGGTACTGTTGTTCTCCCACTGTCTGTGAGTAGATTTAACAATGATGCTGACTTGTATTAAGAAATGTCTTATAGTAAACAAGCATCTTACTGATTTAAAATATTACATAGGTTAAATAAATTCAAGTGATTCAATGTTATTCATATCTGAGTAGAAGATACTAGAGTGTTTGCCACCAATATCTCCAAATAATGACATGGAGAAAATATTAGCACAACCTTGACTTAGTTTATATGCTCTAATTTTTTTTGAAAACCAATTGTGCTTTAAATTGTATATTCCCTCAATTTTACATGAAGAAAAGCAACTTTTTAATGTATGGCTGGAAAACTCGCTTCATCTGGTAAGTGAAGGGTGCTGTTCTGCAGCAAGAGTTCCTTCTGTGCTCCCAGCCTGGTAGACGACTCCACTCAGTCACAGGTGACTTTGGAGATAAGTTTACTGCAGGACAACCCCCCAGCTGCACAACTTGAGCAGTGAAAGTATATTGTCTTGCCATTGTAGGTGCAAGTTTCAGCAGAATTAACTTCTGTGGAGAGTAAGAAAACCGCTGTTCTATGCCTTCTCCATGATCTCTGATGGTTTGCTAGAATCTCCTGGCTGTCTAAAACATCACTCCTGGCTTTGCTTTCATCCTTATGTGGTGTTCTCCTGGTATGCTTGCCTTCAAACCTTCTCTAAGTATACCAGTCATATTGAATTAGAACTCACACAGTGACCTCATTCCCACTTGATTTCCTCCATGAAAACCCTATCTCCAAAGAAGGTCACATTCTGTAATACTCTGGATGACAACTCCAGCATACGAATTTAGGGGGACACAGTTCAACTCATGACACCCAGAAGCATGAATGCTAGATTACTGGTGCCTGCTCTCTTCTCTTTCCACAGCCTATTCATTGACATGCTCTGTGTGTTTTACCTTAAATATACCTTTGATCTAGCTATTTATTCCTGTCCTTATTCTGACCACATTTATTTTTTCTCTTTGCTACAGAAGTAACTTCCTTTCCTAATCCATTTTCAATATGAAAGCCAGAGATCTTCCAAAAGTGCATATTTGATTATATCTCTTCTGTTTTACAACATTCAATAATTTCCCATAGCCTAAGGATAAACTCAAAACTCCTTCATGTGGCTTGCACACAATGTGGCTCCTGCCCTCCTCCTCAGCCTTGTCTATGTTTTATTTCCCCAACGCTCTGAGCTAAGGCCAAACAGGAACTGCTGTCAGTTCCTGTATTGCACCATGCTATTGCCTCCAGGCTTTGGACATACTGTTCCCAGTCTGTAACACACCCTCAACCTCAACTCCCCAGATGCTTACTCATTCATTCTTCAGACTTCAGCTCTAAAGATGACTTGCTGAAGGAAGTCCAGGCATCCACAGCACACTCCACGGTGACCCTCAAAATGAGAGGACTGTGTCTTACTCTCTAGAACCTACACATATTCCTTTATTTGGAGAAAAGAATTCTTAAAGGTGTGATTAAATTAATGACCTCGAGATGGAGAAATCACTCTGCATTATTCAGATGGTCCTTAAATTCAGTGACAAGTGTCCTTATCGTGGGCAAAAAGAGAAAACAGGCAGAGAAGATCAGGCCATTTGTACATAGAGAAAGAGACTGGAGTGGTGTGACCACCAGCCAAAGAAACCAGTAAAGCTAGACAGGTTAAGAAGCCTAAATTCCACCATAGAAATCTCCATATAATCTGACCAATTCCTTTGTTTAAAGCACTATAAATATACAAGAATAAATCTCTATTGTTTTAAACCCCTAAACTTCCGCCACTTTGTTACAGTTGCCCTAGGAAAACTTTTCATTCTTCTGACAGAAATGGTCTCTTGTTGTATGTGTCAACAAATATATAAACTTCTGTATCTGCATTCTTAATATTAAGCACTCACTGTTGTTAGCAGTCAGATCATGTCTCATTTGGTAGGCTGCGAGCATGGAAAAGCAGGACTGGTCTTGCGGATGGTGACATCCCCGTGATGTCCAGGGCCTGAAGTATACCATACACATTAATATTTATATTAAAAATATAAAAACAATATTTTATATAAAATGATCAATGCTTCATTCTAGCCACTGTCCAAATGGCACAAATTTTAATAAAATTAAAGGATTGTGAACAGACCACAGTTCTGACTTTCCCAACATCTTAAGAAACCAACCATCTCTGTAGCAGGTAGAATGAACACACATGGAAAGATGCTTTAAAAGTTCTCAAAAGCAAAACCACCTCCCAAGGTGAAAATAAATTCAATCTAACCTCACTTTTATAAGTATTTTAAATGATTCCTTTATCAAAACATTTGTTGACATTTCAAAAAATGTAGCAGCTCATTATTTATTTGAAGTTGTTAGAATGGAGTGATATGGTTCTCAAGCAAAATAATTCTCTAGTATAATGAAAGAAAAGTGAGAACTGTAGATTTCTTCTTATAAACAAAATATCATACATATATGAGTAGATACATACTGTTAAAGACAGAAGAACTAACAATGATTAGAAGGAAAAATAATATGTAAATTCACCCATTACATGTCTGCTGCATTCTGTTTTTATCGTCATGACTTTTGGCACCTTCTTTTTTGCCTAACATCTAGAAACTGCTCCAACCTAAGGTCTTGTGGGGTGACCGGGATGCCCTCCACCCCAGATACAGTGGTATCTTCAGTGGAGAGCAAGTTCTTCAAGCAGGGCCAACTAGATTATTAGTTCTGTTTTCTTTTGCAATTCTTGCTTTAAAGACGATGCTATTCAAACTTGCTTGTCTGCAATGGACTGAATACATTAAGCATCTGCATGAGGAGAAAAAGTAGATACTTGAAATCAGCCTTTCATGCCAAAGAATTGAACACTGAATTATAATTAAAAAAAAAAGGATTTAAAAATCTCCACACCGAAACATTTGTGTCTTTTTTATTTAAAAGGAAATAATTGAAATGGCCTATCAGTGTATGCATCCATTGGCTGTATGTCAAGCACCAACTTTACCATCTAGGCCTGAAGCTGTTGCTGCCTGAAAAAAGCCCTTGGTCTTGGTCACTCGATACCAAGATCTTGCTTTCATCAAACCTTTGCAACCTTCAGCCCTGGGTCGATTATTTAGTCACCTTGTTGGAAGGGGTACAATAATACAACCGTTATAATATGAGATAGCTGAGGCATGACTTTGGGTTGGAGTCAGGAGCAAAACAGATGAGTTTCTAGTGAGTACGTTTTCTCTATGAGGGCTTTTTGAAATATATTTAAATTATATTGTTCCTAAAGTCACCTACACTTGATTTTTGTTGTTCTGTCTTTTCATGTTCTTTCTTCCAAGTTTGTACAAGTTTGAAACCTAACTGAAAATGAGTCTATAATGGAATTTGGACGCTACAAATGTACCCAAGAAGCTGGCAGAATATTTGAATTTTCAATTGATAATTACTTACAGTTAATTACAAAAGAAACCTCCTTGTGAAGAAGAGCCTTGAAAATATCAAAGTACTGCAGTTTAGAAAAAAAGAAAAGAGAAGCAATTCAGAAATGCCTCCTCCTGAAATGCGTGGGAAATTCAATCAGTGAGTGACAGAAATGCCTGAACCGGAGGACAAAGCTAAAATAATTAAGGAAGTAAGTGAAGAAAATTATTCAGAATTGAAGAATGAAGTAGGCCTGAAAATGAAAATAGCTCACAGGGTACCTTTAAAATGTAATAAAAAGAAAGCAGCACCTAGCCATGCTTTGCTGACTTTTAAAATTTCAGTGTTGAAGAAGTTTTGCAAGTAACCAGACAGAGAAATCAGGCTAGCTATCAGTGTGTAAAAGTCAGACAGACCTCAGGTTTTTCCATTGCAGTTCTAGATGCCAGAAGACAATGGAATAAGCATTCACAGGGTTTTAAGGGAAAAGGATTTTGAAACAAAAATTATACACCTTGCCAAGTGAGAATTTCTGTGTGAAAGCAACTGGAAGATGTAACTGAGGGATTAAGAAAATATAGGACCAAGAACATTCTTGAAAAATTTGTTAACTGGTTTCTTTCTTTTTTTTATTTTTATTTTTATTTTGTAGTACCAGGGATTGAACTCAAGACCTTGGTGACTGGTTTAACGCAGTTAATAGAAAAAAAAAAAAAAAATATATATATATATATATATATAT
>PVKN010044982.1:0-10008 GCA_004027915.1 Capromys pilorides
CCAGGCCACTAGCTTTAGGAAATCAAGCTGCAGAGATTGTTAGTGCCCCTCCCCTCCCATAAAAGTCCTCCCCCGAAGAATCAAACCACAGCATCCTTTCAGAGGCTCACTAAATAAGCAATGACTTTTCCTGGTCACTCATCTTGCAAGCCACACTTGCAGATCAGAGCAAGCCAACCAGTATCTTTCCCACTCCTCTGTCTTCAAAAGCGCTGTAGAGGCTGTAACTAAAGTACTTTGTCTGAGAGGGCTGCAATTGGTTGCAAATTCATTGTGTCATCAAAAGTGATCCAAATATAAACGCCCAGCCTGTAGGTGCTAATCCCCTGGTGGATTCTTGGAGCTATTGAGACCTTCCTGCCTTTTATAGGCCCCACCACGCTGGCTGACTCCTTGGGTGACCCATCATGAAGGTAAACCAAAAAGCAACAACACATGTATTAGCACTGGGATCGAGACTTTCAGAGATGAGGTACTGTCTTACCACCAATCAGAGAAACCTTGATGAATGCAACAGAGGAGGGAGTAGGTAATGAGAGAGGAAAGGACAATGACTTCCTCAGCTGGCTGGGCTGTTTCCAAAAGCTTCTTTGCTTTTGGTAAAGTGCAGCTCTGCTTCTAGTGGAGAGGTCATGGTGGTTCTGATCACAGACTCCTAGATTTGGCAATTCTACATAAATATTAGTGTCTTAGCCTGTAGGCTTCTATAACATTTTACAAGAGGAAAAGGAAAAAAGAATAATAAAAATAAATGGACTTCCTAAGTGCAACATGATGACTTTTCACTGGTTTCCAAAAAGGAGCAGCTGATATGCATTGTGCCCAGGATCCCCATGCATGGGCATCGTTAAAGGGAATTCTGCAGGCTAAGTGGAGCTATGTGTTGATCATGGAAATACCACTCCAGAGCTTCTAGCAGTTTATCCCAAAATGCCCAAGGGCTTTTCCCCTTTATGAATCAATATCTCATCAGAAAGAAAAAGGAAAAGCTATACATACACCTATGTTAATTAACATTAGCAATATTAGCAAGAAGATATAGGAAGCGACCTCTATGTGCTTGTAGAAACCATTAAGTAAATTATAGCGAATGGACTATGATCGGAGATAATGCATTCACGAAAGTGGTAGTTAGGAAGAGTTTGTAGACATGGGAAAGAGGGAAAACTGACACATCAAGTGGGAGAGCACTTGCCTAATGAGATGTGAGTTTTGACTGCAATTACTTGAGTTTATGCAGCTGGTACAAGTTAGAAAAGGGAAGCAATGAATGAAAACCACAGTTGCTTTAGAGTTAGTTGGGCTAAAGGTAGCTAATGATGATTTTAAAAATTGGTTGTGAAAAGCTAAAAATCCTGTTTTTACATAATAGTGTAAGCTAACATTCAACTTGTAGATTCACTTCTATAATTCCTTAGAAGCATCACACTGAAACTACTTAAAGAAAAACTTCCAAAGGGGAAAAAGGAAGCCATCCTATTTGGGGATGAGCGGGCCCAAGTGTTGACTCATGATGAGCTCTTTTCCTTACTGGAGAGAAGCCAAAGCCCAGGAGAACTGAGAACATGGGGAGAGCAACAGAGCTACCACCGAGCAGGGCAGGGAGGAGCCCATGGAGAAGGTACGGAGATGCCTCTCAAGGATGGGGAAATGCCAGGGTCCCACATCTAGGCTTACAGAGCCACCTCAGAATGTAGATAAGGGCCCGCCCACCACTGGGCTCAGCAGTGCCATCTTGGAAGCATGGGGATAGATGAGGCCACAGAGCCCTGTCCGTGCATACGTAGTGGCCCTTTCTCTGCACTCTTTCAGGTTACTGTGCCTATTTTCCAGCCTTTGCTCCACTCATCCTTGATCCATAGCTGAGCCCCTACAGTTGTATACTCTGTTACATTCCTAGAAAGCCTTCTCTCTTTTGCTTTGCCAATGCACTATGCTTATATGCCTGGGCTCCTGAAGAGGAAAAAGAGCTCCTCTAGCCCCAGCACAAGTTGCTTTCTGAAGTGGTATTCCCATTGTCAACACATGGATTCACTTAGCCTGCAGAGTTCCTTCCAATAGTGCCAATGCATGGGGGTCCTGGGAACAAGGCATATTAGCTGCCCCTTTTGAGAAACCAGTGAGTTTTGGAGAGTTCTAGCCACAGTCATAATTGCCACTCCACATCACCCTGAAGAGAACAGTCCAGGGACCATAGCAGTGTTGATTCAGGGGACTGTGATACCCTGGGATGGATCTGCCAAACAGATTCCAGGTTCTTGTGTATAACGAGCAAAAAATTACAAAGTGTACATGCAATGGTGACATAAAAGCAAGTTTATTGAAGATCGTGGGAAGATGTGTTCAGGGAAAGTCTATGCTGACAAAAATGTGGTGTTAGGTTGATAGGAAAGTGAGAGGCACCACACACAGATACACCAGGCATTTAGATTGAAGAGACGTGCACCCCTGCCCCAGAGCTTCTCACTGAGTCTCTAGACAAGATTGGTAGGGATGATTGACAGGGTGCTGAGTCACCTCAAGGGCATGGTGCGCAGGACTTTCCAAGAGTTCATTCATGCTTAAATTGTGTGCATGAGATGTGCTTTATATTCATGAACCTTTAATAAGGTAAGAGTGAAGAAAAGGTTACTGAAGATTAAGCCAAAAGATCTGTTTGTGCTCTGGTCTGGAGATAGAGTTTTAGGCTCTTTGGTGTTTTATTTCTGGTTTGTTTGTTTTTTTTAACAGTGGTGGGAGGAGGAATGGTTTGAGGTGCTGTCCAAACAGAAGTGAATGGAAGGGAGTGGTCTCCCCATTTTCATATTTTGCTAGTCTCATCTGAGAGAGCTGATTTCCAAAACACTCTACAGGTTTCAGGAGGAGGAAGGGTTTCATGGCTACTTCCTGCAGAGGGGCTGCTCTGGCCCTGCCTACATGAATACCAGGGAACCCTTAGCTTTTCTAATCTCAGGATTTCTGATGAGCCCTAATTGTGTAGGTCAGTTTTGACCTGGGCTTGGGCCATCATCTATAGTTTAATGTCTTTAAACGAGAAACAAATTTGACTAAAAGATTAAGCATGGAAGATCTAAACAGTAGAGTTGTGAGAAGTATAAATAAAGACATGTCTAAGACAGTAACCAAGACTGCCAATTTTAGATATTTGGCTATGACATTCATGACTCAGATAGCTTTCTGTGGATCAGCAAGTTTTGTGCAGTGTCTCTATTTCAGACTGAATCACATAAAAACGGCATTTTTCTAGTAGAAATAAACATAACACCTATTTCAGTAGACAAGAGATCTAGTCCCCTACAATATTGGATGGCCAACTCTGTTAGAGAACCTATTTGATCTTGAAAGATAGCAATATCATCAAGTCTATTTGTCAAGTTCTTAGGTAGTTACAGATGTTAGGAGAAAGATTTGACTCTAATGTTTTGTATAAGTAATCACCAGTCATCTTCTCTATTAGAGGTAGCTTTTGAATCATATTGGAGGATCTCAAAAGAAATAGGAGAAAACCAAAAGAAGATATATTGTAATATGAGTCAAGGACTTCAACTGTATTGAACAAGACAGTGGCAAGACTAGCTACAAAATTTACTTAGAAGGAACAAAAGATTTTATTGATCTGGTTGAATAGGTTTGTTGCTTTCCTTTCCCAAAAGAAACTTATAGTTGCTATTGCTTCACAACTCATGGTATTTGTGGCCTGTTTGTGTTTTGGTGTCTTAGGTATCTTGGGTTTTACCTTGGAGAGGAGATTCTATTCTCTGTACCTTAATCACAGAAGGAGTGGTTAGAAGTATTGTGCGAGGGTATTTCATTTGGGACATGTTGTTCTCAGGTGGGCCTTCTCTTGAGATGGTCATACAAACATGTAAGACCAGAAAGGTACATTTTAAGTCGGTACATATATTGACCTTCTTGCCCTGAGCAAGTCAAAAAGTTCAAGTGAGGACAACACATTCAATCTAATGGGTGGAAGTCCCAGAAGGGACTCTTGCTTTAGCAACCATGATGTGACTATGGAATAACCTGTCCTTTTAACTCTACCTTCATTGAAACTATTGCCATAAGTGAAACATGTACTAGTCATCTCTGCCATTGACTAGGCCTTCCGATCAGGACAGGTAGCATCATTTTGGGCAATGGTTTGTCTGAACTCATATTCTATCTGTTGATTATTTGATAGGGGTAGCTAGATTTAGAATGATTTAAAGACTGCAGACAGACAACTGGAAACTTAGTAAGGATGCTGTAGTGTTCAGGAAGCCTTTCTCCAGTCATCTACAATGTCCCTTGAATTCTAAACTGATGGAGAATTAGAACTGAGAACTTTTATTCTAAGGTTATTTTTGAAGCTTCCTGGACTAATGCTGTCATAGTGGCTATTGTTCACAGATAGCTAGGCCAGCCCTGCATTCCGACATTTCAGCAGATCAGCTTTCCTGGTCTTGACACTGAGCTAGACCTGCCATGACTTCTCGCTGACTTTCAGCCATGAAGAGAGAAAAAGGCTTGGTTATGTGAGGGATTCCTGAGGCTATAGCCTGCATAATGGCCTATTTAAAGGTGTTTTAAGTGGCTTCTGTTCATTTCAAGGATTCACTTTTTGGCCTCAGGCTGTCTCATATTGGTTTCTGGTTACTTACTCTAAAATGGGATATTTACTTATGCATCAGAAGCCCACCATTTCCAAGAAAGCTCTCATTCTCTACTTAAACTCTAGAAAACACTGATAGCAAACTATCTCTGTTATCCTTGAGAACATTGTCTCTGTGCTAGCATTAAAATGTACCCAAGAGGGCCGGTGAGATACTTCAGCAGACTAAGCATCTGTTTAGGCAAGTGCAAGATACCTAGTACCACATGCTACTCCAGCCCCACTCCCAGGCTTGCTGAATTGGCCATCAAGTCTGGGTGTGGTGGTTTATATCTGTAATCCTAGCACTGGGAAGGCTGAGAGCAAGAGAATCGCTATCAGTGTGAGCTGTGTATTGAGACCTTGTATCAAATACAGAAAATAAAATTTATATCTTTCAGGTCTTGAGCTAAAACCTGTGCAAACAAGTGAGGGCTATCTACAAAACTTCTGAGGCAAGACAGTCCAAATAGCGTGCTGCTCAAGTCTTATTTAGGAATCTTCCCATTCAAAGGCAAACAAGTATTGGAAATTAGCATCTGCAGGGATACAAATGTGGCAACCTTGAGATCAGGTCACAGAACCATTTAGTGTCTCCTGGGGTGTATGGCTCTGCTACTAATTGAAGAATTGGTGCCAATGTTTTTTGGCGGTTCTGAGATCTTGCACAAAGTATTAATCTCCTGATGGCCTGACTACTAGCAAAATGGGTATATTGCATGGAAATTATCATAACGCCAGCAAAACAATACATTTTGGGCAATAATTTAACAGTAATGGGCTTTTGTTCATTTCTTTCTATCTTAAGGAAAATCTGTCTTTGTGAGTATATAGATCAAGGTCCTTCCACAGAATGGCTACTAGAGTGGCCTCCACAGTTGCCCATTACACTATGCTTAGGGAGTAACTCCATGCAGAGAAATTTGATTCCATAGGGTTAGGTTGTCTGGGTCCCTAACAAGTAGGACATAGGTTTCCATAGGTTTGGATGGCAGAGTGACCCTGAGTGTGAAGAGTAGATCTCTTCTAATTACTGGGGCACTCCAGTATTTTTATCAAGAGAGCTTGAAAAAACAACCTCCCAAATGGCAGTCCAGAGCAGGGGTTAAAGAAAACTGGCCAGCTAAATCCTTCAAGATCAAAACAACTTTGGGACAGGATGAAAGCTCACCCCAATATCAGGTTAAAACTGAATAAGATGTCCCTGTATTATAATAGCTTGCCTGCTACGTGCATAGTTACTGCAGGCTCTTGAAAGTGAGGAGGACACCTCATTTTGTGTGGGGGCCACACAGGCCTCCTCAGCACCATCATTTGCTGTTTGAGCACTTTTTCCTGGCATCACATCCATGCTGATGGCTACCCTCATTCCTCTTTGGGATCAAGGGCAGCCTTTCCTCTAATGCCAAAGGTCTTTCGTGTCCTGACAGACCTGACAAGGGTTAAGCAGCCTTACACAGCACTCATTTGTCCAGTGCCCCAGTAGCTTGTGCTTGAAGCAGTCTGACTTGCTTTTTTTTTTTTAATCGATTTTTGGATTACTTCCATTTGTCTTATTGCTTCAGGATTTGTATCCATTAAAGATATCATGGCTTTTGGCTATTCTTTTTAAAATTCAACTTTAGTTTGAAGTTTGTCTTTTATTTTGTCATGATTATTAAAAATCAAATAAGTCACACTGGCCAACTGACTTATCCCAGCGGTTGGCCCTCTTGGTGTTTATACAGCCTTCTCCTAGTAT
Organism: Capromys pilorides; assembly: GCA_004027915.1. NCBI lineage: Eukaryota > Metazoa > Chordata > Mammalia > Rodentia > Capromyidae > Capromys > Capromys pilorides. The sequence continues at coordinate 6,372 of PVKN010044982.1, forward strand.
CAGGCACTAACTAACATAATGCTTTCCTATGATAACCTGATCTTACTTAGAATCCAGATCTATTTACAGAATGCTTTTTAAATCAGAAATAGAGGGCCAGCCAAATAGCTCAGCAGATTAAAGCAGCTGCAAGCAGGCACAGGGGCCAGGGGTTGGATCCCAGGGCCTGCTGTGCCAGCCCTGCCCCTGGGGCGTGCTGAGACAGTAATTGAGGCTGGGCATGGTGGCCTGTAATCCCAGCTATAAATAGGCAGATTACTATGATTCTGATCTAGTAGAGAGACCCTGAATACCCTGTAGACCCTTCCCTAAAAATAAAAATAATAAAAAAAAAAAAAATAGAAATCAGGTAGATTCTTATCAGAGCACTTACTGTTTGATGTGAACTTATTTTGCTGATGTGTAGCAAGAAAATGAGCTGGATGTCTCATTCTGTCCCCAGGTCAGATCAAGGGAACTGTTAGGGTACAGAAGATACTAGAAAATTTTTCAGAATCCTGAGAAAATCTTTTCAGTTTTTTTTTTATTTTTTTTTTGTTTTGTTTTTTGTTTTGTTTTGTTTTTGTACTGTTGAAGAGCCACCTGAGAAAGTATTTAAATAGAGTCACGTGGGACAAATGAGGCATTCCTCAGCATGAGTTTTGTGAACAAGAAAGTTTGTGGGAAACCTCAAAGGCCTATTCCTGAGTTAATTCCTTACTCATTTAAGGGGACACTACAGGCCCCCTCCTGGTATTTCTCAAGCCCTTCAGCTCCAGGATTATGATCTGGTAGGGCTGAATTCCCTGTCCATTATCCTCTGATAAAGCTAAACTCCTTGGGGACCAAAAGTATCTGGACTTACATGGGTACCAGCCCCTTTTTTTAACCTTTGGATCTCTTCTTATGATCATAACCCATAGTTCTGAACAAAGAGTCTGAAGCTAGGGTGCTGCTCTGTCTGAACATCTCAGGCCAGTTATACAGACAGCCACCATAGGAAACCTGTCAAAAGAGGGGTAGTAATCACTCCCATGGAAGACTCAAAAGACCCTGGCCATTTTTTTTTCATTTTTGCTAGATAAAGACACAAAAGTATATGTGTCTGGTGATAAGATTTTGAAATGGGAAGCCATGCACAATGAAAATTCATTCATCAAACACAAGTTACACTCCTATTGTGAAAAAAGCAAAACTGAGAATGAAAAGAGAAAACTAGCTTTAGCCCAGTAATCCCAGAAGACATCTATAAATCACCTTTAGGATGTAGAAAAATTATAGTCATCTGCCCACTGCTGTTTTTCTGCAACTGCCACCACAGCCTCTGCTGGCATGAAAACTTTTTAAGCACATAGGTTTTCTTTTCGGTTCCTCATGCAAGGAAGTATTAAGCTAGTACTGTACTTTTCAACTCTCTGTTTCACCTCAGTTAACCAGCACCAAAAACCCAAAGAGTCTGAATTGTCTAATCAACAAAGGTATCAAGGACAAGGAGGGGACTGGAGTTTCCTCATGGCAGAGAGGAAAGAAAAGCAAGCCTTATGAAGCATTCACAAATCAATGTGGCGCTACCCACATAGCCACTCAAGTCAACATGATCCAGGCCACACTGCCATTGGTAAGCCCTAAAGAACAATGATAATGTCTGCTAGATCTAGAGCCAAGGAAACCACTGGGAAAATTATGTTCATGTTAAAGCCTGCCATGGCCAGGTTCAAGTCATGGAACTTTCCAGCTGCCTCAAGACATAAAACAACATGGCAACTATAGAAGAAACAGTGCTGCAAGGACAAACAGCGGAATATAACCCCAACTCATCAGAAGGAGTCCTTTTGAATCTGCAAAGGCTGAAGCCTTTCATTCCACAGGGTAGTTCTCTCACATCCCCATGTTCCTTTTCTGCTGCTGATGTCTATTGTCTCATAGTTGGCTTTCCAAATGATACACCATGGGATGTATCCAATAGATAAATTCCAGGATCTCCTGTACAAAGAATTATAAAGCATCGGTAAGGGAAGTAGCAGCTATATTTATTGAAGCTATGCTCTCAGAGAATGCTGACAAAAACGTGGCATTGACAGAAAAGTGGTGCTGGGTGGACAGGAAATTAAAAGGCACTGCACACAGGTAAGTCAGGCATTCAGATTTGAAAAAATGTGCACCCCAGCTCAGGGGCCTCTCACTAGGCCTGTGGGTGGCATTGGCAATGTCAACTGACGGTGGTGAGTCATTTCAAGGGCTTTCCCATGGTGCACGCTTTTCCTAGTGTTCTGATTAAATTAGATGTGTGTGGTCCACATGTGTGACCCTTTAAGAATATCAGTATGGGGAAAAGTTTAAGAAGACCTGACTATGAGATCTAATATATTTGTATCTGACCTGGAGCTCTAGAAGTTTCTAAAGATTTTGGTATTCATTTATGCTTTTCTTAGAACAATGGAAAGAGGAATAGCCCTGCAATGTTGCCTACATTCAAGTGGGTGGAGAAGAGTGGTCTCCCATTCCCCACTGCACTATCTGTACCAGCAACGCTAGCTAGCATTACTGATACACGGTTCCATGCCAAGAGCTAGGTCCTTCAGGGCCTACAAGACAAGATTGCATTTGCCTTTCTGTCTAGCTCTCAACTCAGTGCACTTCTTACTCACTCTACTTGATCTTCCACTGCCCTGAACATGCCGTGAAGCCTGTGCAGAATAAATCTATAGAAAATAGAAATTCTTGTTGGTCAAATGTTCTATATTGTGGCTTACATGACACAGGCCAGCACTGCTACTTATCTTCCCTATGCGTTAGATAAGAGCAGTGAAGTCACTTACCCTCTAAGCCTCCACTGTAACATGTGCAAAGAGTGGGAATATCCCAGTAGCCACCCTAGAAAGTCATAATGACAATGTGACAAGGAACAAAATCTGGCTTGTAGGAAGTATTTGTTATAATTATCAATTTTTATCCATCATAATCTGTCTGTGAAACAGGAATTCTAACACGTGTCTTCACCAGTCACCCATGTGGTAATGCAACATCATGATGTCACTGAGAGAGGAGGTCTACCTTGGTGGCATCAGCATAATCACGGAGTGCCTGTCAGCTAGCCACTCATGCCAGATCCATCATATCTGTGTAAGGACCCTTATCCGACCTGAGAGATGAGGGGACTGAGTGTAGCAGACTAGACTGTTTGGGTCATTTGCTCAAGACCACAGAGGAATGAGTAGTAAAATGTAGCTCAAAGCTACGTCTGCTGAGTTCTACTACTCATATTCTTAATCACCTTTAGTAGCACTAGATGGCTATGAATAAAAAATCAGTTTTGCTACACATTACATGAAAAAAATAGGTCAGTTATAAGAGATGTACTAAATGTATATTTAATTGAGAATATATAAAAAGTTTATGTCTTGTATGATTTGTTTTATAAGTTTTGTCTGCATTTTCCTTTTTCTGCTTTAGTATAGTATAAATGTGTATCTACAAGGGATGACCAAAATCTACAGTGAATGCTTACATTTTAAAAACTTTATAGTAGAAGACACATTTCTATTAATCTTCGCTAAAACGCCCTCCCCAGATATGCACACAGTGACCCATCACTCTTGTCACTTTCTGAAACAATTCTAGAAGTCCTTTTTTATTGAGGGTCTTTATGAGATTTGAC
>PVKN010044983.1:0-10006 GCA_004027915.1 Capromys pilorides
CTTCGGTCTGCCACCACCACACAGTGATTGACATCTACCTCGAATATCAGTCACTGCTGTTCATCCCTAGGAAAAGTGTAGGGGTGAGTGAGCAGCACTTCCTTGAAACCTGGCCTTCCCTGAAGGTGCCTCCAGCCGCCATTGTCTTCTGCATTGACCTCTTGAGGGCCCAGCCCTGTCTTACTGTCTATAATATTTCTACCTAACTTAGTTATCTATAATATGCCCAACCTCTGAAGAAGTACTCCTAACTGACATGAGAGGACAAGGGTCAAAGACCAGTCTGGCTACTTCCAGCTGTAGTAGTTATGATCAGCAGTCTGAGATACTCCGGAAGGCCTATCTAAAACCCTCGAGGGAGGCCAGGCGTTCTTAACTTGGACAGACAGAGCTGTAAGTCTGGAGGAGACAAGGCCCCAGAAACACAGAAGCATGCAAATAAGAAAATCAACAGGATAATTATGAGTGTAACCAATAAGGTCTTCCAGCAGGAGAAACCAGTAACTGTCCATAAAGAAGAGAAGGATAAGGTCCAGGGAATTTCAGAACCTGCCATGTCACTGACCTGTTGTCTAATATCTTGAACAGCTATTGAGACATTAGAAGAAGGGTCAGGAGTGTACACAGAGCATTCAGCTCTCATCATTGCACAAGTACCCCTCCTTGGGCTACTGTTAAAATGTCTAATGCCATCTGATACTGAAGGATGGCTTGCCTCATTAATTTTGCTGCTTCATTCAGGAGAGGAAACTACTTTTTAAAATAGTAAAATATGTCATTACATTGTAGGCCGCTGAATTAGAAATACAGGCAGTCAAACAGGGCCAGGCCCTCAAAGGAGCCAGTGTGGAAGACAAGATGCCTTGGCACTGTGGGAGAGAGACGCTCCCGCTGTGGGCCGGACCTAACGACAAAAGATCAAACAAATGCATACCTCCCTAAAGATAACCACCAGGGATTGATATGCTAAATAGGTTGCTATCACCAAGAGGAAGCCAGAGGGGTCACTAACTCAACCCCCTACAGGAAAAACCCCTGTTCTATATTCACGTCTGCTTGCTGCCAGACTTATCTCCCCATTTGGTCCTGATTTAATCAGTTTCACCTGAGCAATTATGGTAATCTTATCGCTTGACCATAGTTTTGACCAGCCTAATGCCCACCTTGCGAATTCCCATCTTTCTAGCCTTAGACTTGCCTCACCTTGTGGTTTTGCTCAATAAAAATCCCTAAAAAACAGAGATTTCTATGTAACCACTGAGTCCCCTTTGTTCCTCTTTCATTCTTTGGATAAATATACTCTGCTCTTAACCGCTGTTGCTTCTAAAATTCATTCTCTGGTTTTAGAGCCCACAACCTCATCCCGGATATTGGAAGTTTCTTTTTCCCTATGTCAAGCTATAGAGATATGTCTAATTCAATAATTCAAATTTCTTAACCTCATCAATCACTTGCCAAAATTTCTGGCTCCTGTGAACTATCTAAGGCATTTGCTTTCCCGATGAAACACCGGGAAAGTTTCCAAACAGTCATAACCTCCCTTACCACCACCAGCAGGGCTCCTGAGAATAGCCAGGTTTTTGTTTTCATACCTATTTTGTGCTTTGCCATATCCTACTAGTAAACTATATTTTATTTATTTATTTATTTATTTATTTATTTATTTATCTTTAATTTATCTTTATTTATCTTTTTGTGAGACCAGGGTTCGAGTTCACAACCTTGCACTTGTGCCACAGAGCTATCTCCTCAGCCCCCAAACTATATTTTTAGATGGCTTGAAATGATTCATCTCTATTATATTGCCCCTTCAGAGCTTTGAAGATGCTGCTGCTCCAATTTTAGGTCAGAAGGTGAGAGCTTTGGAGAACTGTTCCCCAATGCCCTGAGTTGGGGTACCAGCCACTGTAAGATTTTCCCTGAAAATTTCTTATGTGTCGATGAGGCTGGAGTGAAGAACTGTAAATGACTGGGAGCTGACCAGGCGCCCAGTTTGTGGACAAGCTCCCAGCAAAGGATAAAATGAAAGAGAGAATGCAGTGTGTTTGTAGGGGATCCAGGAAGGCCAGCACTCTTATGGCCAAGATCAAGACTTCTCCAGATTCCTCACTGTTTAGGATAATTTCATCGGCAGGGAAGTACGGAGAACATTTGAGGGGAAAGGGGCAACAAGGAGCAAGAATTGTGAAATGGGACAGATATTCCAAGTGGTAAGTCTTTGCTTAACAAGAGAATGATCTCTGACGTAGGCAGTATCGCCCTGAGCTCTGCGTGAGATGTGTTTCCCTCAGCTGCAGTATTATTTTGCCTTCAGAGCCGTCACAGCGTCACAACCACTACAGGCCTCTACTGTGACTGTTGGTGAGTTGTGTTTCCTACCTGCTAGTCTTTGAGCAGGTCACCTAAGCATAGCCCCTCTCGAAAGAGATTTAAAGTAAAAATAAAACAAAACAAAACACGGAGTCTTGCAGTTGATCACTCTGGCACAGGCCAGTAGGATGGGAGAGCATACGGTAGCAGGGTTTGGATGTACTGCCTTCCCTAAGTGTGGGTGTGGGGGTTACATCTCTGTTCCCAGTCTACCACACCAATGCAGACTTAGGGATTTCTCTTGGGGGAAGATGGAGAAGAGGAACTTCAGTGAAAAAAGTTTGGTGCCTTCCAAGTGCACTTGTTTTTGTTTCTGTTTTTTGTTGTTGTTGTTGTTGTTGTTGGTTTTTTTTTGACTGAGGGAAAAGGCTTTTGTAAAATTTAACAGAGAATATCAGAGCAAAAGAGTTTCAAGGACAACCCAAGGGAAGATGGCAAAGTGGGCCATGAGGAAGGGATAGCCTGAAACACCAGGAGCTTTCCCAGCCTTGGGGATTGCATTGGCCTCCAGGCACACTCTAGTCCCCACTGGGTCAAAGGGGACAGCACATGGGGGCGGGGAGTGGATCCAGAGGCAGGTGTGAGACAGAAGTGACCTCCACTCCTCATCCTAGTGTTGTAGGTGGCTAAATTAGGTGGAAATACTGTAGGCAGTCAGATAGGGCTGGGCCCTCAAGGAGACAATAGGGAAGAGAAGGTGACTTTACAACTTTGGGAGAGACAGACCCCTGCTGCTGGCCAGACCTCAGGACAAAAGAGTAAACAAATGCAGCCACCTACTTCCCTAGGGGTGGGCATCAGGGATTGATATTCTAAATAGGCATCAGTCACCTTCAAGGAGCCAGGAAGAATCACTAACCCAACCCCTAACAGGAAGAGCCCCTATTCTGTATTCATGCCCATTTGCTGTGTGACTTGCTTCCCCGTTAGATCTCAGTTTAATCAATTTTACCTGAGCAATTGTACTTGTAACCTTAAGGGTTGACCATAGTTTTGTCCCACCTCACGAGCAAGTTTCCATGTTCTCCACCTTACACCCTCCTCACCTCATGGTTTTTGCTGTATAAAATTCCCTAGAAACTAAAGATTCCTGGGTAAACCACTTGAGTCCCCCATCCGTCCCCTCTTAAATAGAAACTTTCTTTCCCCCAATAAATATATTCTGTTCTTAACCTCTATTGTTCCTAAAATTCATTCCTTGGTTTTAGAAAACATGAACTCATCCTAGATATCTTTCAGGTTGGGAGTTCCGTCCCCCACATCATTTACAGTTCCCACCGAGACCACTGAATGGAGGTCGGAATTTGCTTTTGTTCACAGACTCGGGATTTGGACTTGTTTAGGTAGCAAATTTTTATGCTTCGTATGTTGATATGTCTTTGCTCATTGACCATAATTGTTTATGATTTGCCTCAGACAGTTTGGTCTCATATAGTTCTCTTAAAATTGCTTATAACGGCTTATGCTTTGTCTCACAGTTTTATTAAAATGTTGGTTAGGGGCCGGCGCAATAGTTCAGTGGTCTAAAGCGCCTGCTTAGGAAAGCTCAGGCAACTGTAGGGACTGCAGTTCGATCCCCGGCACCACATGCTGCTCCAGCCCGACCGCCAGGGTAGGCTGAGCCAGCCATAAAAGAAAGAAAGAAACAAAGAAACAAGCAAACAAATAAATAAAATAAAATAAAAATTTAAAAAAATATATTGGTTAATCTAAGTTAAAACATAGAAATATTATAAGGCTGTGATATTTCTTGTAATGGGACATTTTATGACTATTTTGTTCTTACATATGTTGCATTTGAAATAATTGCTAAATATACTGGTATTCCTTGCTTGACTTTTGACAATAGCACTAGAGAGAGTAATGTTAGAAAACCTCCTATTGGACTTTAATATAAACTTGTGTAAAATGGGACTTTTTTTTTTTTTTTTTTTGGCAGGACTGGGGATCAAACTCAGAACCTTGCACTTGCCAGGCAGGCACTTGTGCCATGGAGCTATCTCCCCGGTCCCTAGTAAACTAAAAGTTTTCCGTAAGTTTTTCAATAGAACCACTTAATTAGCTACCCCTTCAGCAAGTAGGCTGAGGCAGCTTGCAGCAATTTCAAGGCAGCTCCTAGGGAATGCTTTACATAGGCTAAGATAAGAGGAAGAAAGAGATTTTTGTCGGCTTTATTGTGTTTTTATCAACATGTAAAATGTGATTGCTAGATGATAAATATGATTTTAACTAGTGAGATTTGAAGATTTAGCATGGTCTCATCCTGCGGCTGGGAAAGGTTGCCTTGCTAATTAGATATAAAAGAACACAAGTGTCTTGGAGATTTCTTTGCCCAAGGGCCCAGGCAAAAATTTCTCCAGTCAATTGTCTCTTTGTCTCCAGAGGTGATCCTCAACACAGGGGGGCTCTGCTTCTAACTCCCCTTTTACATGTGTGCTATAGTTTATCACAAAGTTACGCTTCCTTCTGTAGACATTCCTGTCCCCAGACCAACTGTAACTCATACTTACAATATTCAGTAAGATAAAGTGTATAGTTGCTGAGATTTTGTTTGCGAGATAAAATCATGGGCCAGTTGGAGCGTGGATGGGCTGGTTGATCTTGTCTCCTCTCTCTTCAAATGAGCATCCACCTGCTCTGGAGTGGTCTACTCAAGGGACGCCTTCGTGTGCGAGGTGGAGAAGCAATTAGAAATAAGGTGGGGGTACCCGGAACCAGTTCTTTTTGTATTCCAGATAGAAATGTAATTTTTTTTTTTTTGGTATCTTTGAGACAGGATCTCGCTATGCAGTTCAGGCTGGTCTTGAGCTCACTTTTTGTTGCCCAGGCTGGCCTTGAACTTACACCAATCCTCCTGCCTCAGCCTCCCAAGTGCTAGAAACTTAATTTAATCTGGTAGAATGTTGTATATTTCATGATAAGTGTATAAGTTCACCTGGTTAATTTCTGATGTAACTCAGGTATTTCATGCTGATAGTAACTATAGGTGTGACCTTTCAGGTTAATTTCTCTAAGGGAACCTGCCTAATATGTTATAATATAGTAATTGATTTTAAAAAATAAGACATATTAAAAATATATAGTACATCCAGCATTTGTGTATACCTCCAAATCTCTACTTAACATAAGCACAGGTAGATGTTAAAATGCCATAATTTCACTCAATATTTACAAGTGTTTTCAATTCAAAGACAAAAATGTTTTCCTATCCTCTTACTACAAATATTTTGTGAATTTCTAAATCTCAATTTAAAGACAAAAGCAGTATGGTTTCTTTCATTCTTTTCTTTTTGTTTTTTTTTGTTTGTTTGTTTGTTTGTTTGTTTTGCCCTTTTGAGACAGAGTCTTGCTTTGCAGTTCAGGCTGGCCTTAAGCTCATTTTTTTGTAGCCCAGGCTGGTCTCGAACTTGTACCTATCCTCCTGCCTCAGCCTCCTGCCTCAGCCTCCCGATTGCTGGGACTATAGGTGTGTGCCACCATAGCCTGGCAAAAGCAGTAAGTTTTTTTTTTTTTTTTTTGCAGGACCAGGGTTTGAACTCACGACCTTGCACTTGCCAGACAGGCGCTGTGCCACGGAGCTGTCTCCCCAGCCCCAAAGCAATAAGTTCTGAGTTAGAAAATATATACATAGGGCCAGCAGTATAGCTGAGCAGATTAAACACTTGCTTAGGGAAGCGCAGGGGCCAGGGTTCGATTCCTGGCCCCACCTGCTGCACAGGCCCTGTTCTCGAGCGCACTGAGCCAGCAATGGAGTCCAGGCATGGTGGTGCATGCCTATAATCCCTGCACTTGGGAGGCAGGAAACAGGTGGATCACTATGAGTTGCATAGTGAGACCTTGTAGAAAAAAAAAAAAAAAAGATGCAAAAAATAAAACATACATGTAAAAGATACTTGCTGATGTCATTGTTTTCTCACACAGTGTAACTAGGAAAATATGCCATACTGCATTTATATTACCTAAAACCATTGACGGTAGAAATAAGGTATTAATCTATTTCTCATAAATCTTCAAAAATGTAGAGCTAATTATAACTAAAGCTAGAAGGACTTAAGCAAACTGTCAGACTGCATGAATAAAGGGGTCTAAGAACCAGTGAGTACAATCGCTATAACTTACCTGTTAGCTCAGTGCTCATGCTTTGATTATAAATGCTCTAATTTCTCAGAAAATTTGTTCTTTCCTAGAAGATACCAAAACCCAGGGGATCATGCAGGTAAAATCTATAACAAAAGGGGCTGGGGAGATAGCTACGTGGCACAAGTGCCTGCCTGGCAAATGCAAGGTCGTGAGTTCTAACCCTTGTCCTGCCCCCCCCAAAAAAAATCTATAACAAGTATGTTAGATTACTTTTAGATCCCCTTTCCTGGGATCCACCAGGCCTTGTCTAGAGAGAAGATTATATCATACATACCAAGGCATTAACTAACTCTACTCGACTGCCTGTATCAATAAGGCATATGGTGCTCAGTGGTCCCCAGACATCTGACGCAAGCTGCAGAAGCTAAAAGGGTTTGCAGGAATGAATTTTTCTCAGTTGATAGAAACTGCCAAGAAAGTATTTCATAGTAGAAAGGATACAGAGTGGAAATATAGATGGGAACAGGGAAAAGTGATACTAGCAGCCTACAGGAAGGAAGACGAGTCGGGAAGCAGGGGAAACATCATGCTTCCCTAGATCCAGGCAGAGAGAAGAGGGGCTGGCGAGATAGCTCAGTGGTCTAAAGCACCTGCTTAGGTAAAGCTTAGGCAACCGCTGGGACTGCTGTTCAATCCCCGGCACCACGTGCTGTGCCAGCCCCACCCCCAGGGCTTGCTGAGATGGCCACAAAAAAAAAAAAAAAGAAAAAAAAGAAAAAATGCCACCAACAGACAGAGAGAAGGGACATTTCAAGTGGTATGGAGATTGAATTCAGGACCCTGAGCTTGCCAGGCAAGCACTTGTTCTACTGAGCTATCTCCCCGTCCTAAAAAACAAAGTGTTTATGATAGAATCAGTGGAAGTTTCAGATTGATGAGATCATGGTGATAGAGGGGAATGAAACTCCCAACCTGAAAGGTACCTGGGATGAGTTTGTGTTCTCTAAAACCAGAGAATGAATTTCAGGAGCAAATGGAGGTTAAGAGCAGAATATTTACTGGGGGAGAGAAAACTTCTGTCTGAGAGAGAGGGACAGAAGTGGGGCTTGAGTTGGTTATTCCTGGGAAGCTGTTTCTTCCAGGGACTTTTATAGAGTAAAAACATGCAGTGAGGCGAGTCTAAGGTGGAGAACATGGGAATTTGCTTAGGTGGGCATGAGGTGGAATGAACTATGGTCAAGCAATGAGATTACAAGCTTCACTGCTCAGGTACAATTGGTTAAATCAGAACCAAATGGGGAATGAGTCACGTAGCAAGCGGGCACAAATACAGAACAGGAGTTTATCTGGTAGCCAACTGGTAGTAGCTGATTGAGTGACTCTTCCTGGCTTCCTCAAGGTGTTGATCAATCCCAGATGCTTCTCTTTAGGGAGGTGATCGTATGTTCGATCTTTGGTCTTTAGGTCTGGACCACAGCAGGAGCATCCGTCTCTCTCACAAGTTGCACCTTATCTTGTCTCCTGTGCTGTCTCCCTGAGGGCCTGGCCCTATCTGACTGCCTATAATATTTCTATCTAATTTAGCTGCCTACAACAATGGGTCTCCACCTCTCCACCCCAGGGAACCCATGTGAACTGCCAATGTAAGGGGAAAGCCTGTTAGACTTTTGATAGACTTTTTTTGGGGAGGTGGGGTAGGGCAGGACGGGGTTTGAACTCACGACCTTGCACTTGCCGAGCAGGCACTTGTGTCACGGAGTTATCTCCCTGTCAAGATAGACTTTGATAGACTTGTTAGTAATTACCCAGCCGGTACCCCCACTTGCAAACTGGAGAGTGCTCAGTATTTTCCAAAAGCTTGGGCAGAAGACAATCCCCCAGGTCGGGCAATTCACGTGCCCCCCACTAATAGTAGAGTTGGTGAGACATTTGAGGTCAGTTTATTTGAGACAATAGCCAATGGCCAGGGAAGCTACTTCCTTGGACAAAGCTCCTTCTGCAAGTTACAGAGGCTTTATGTTTTTCAGCTTCTTACAAGAGATCTTGCTAATTGACCTACAAAAAATTCTGGCTAGTCTTTATAATTACCAATTTGGGGCCAGCGAGATAGCTCCGTGGTCTAAACACCTGCTTAGGCAATCTCAGGGACCGTGGTGCGATCCCCGGCACCACATGCTATGCCAGCCCCATCCTCAGGGCAGGCTGAGCCGGCCATAACATAAATAAATAAATAAATTTTGAAAAACTAATTACCAACTTAAAAAAGGTTGTCACATTCCTGATCCTTCTGCTAATGTTTCAATAGTTATTCAAGATATTAAATAATAGGTCACTTATATGTCAGACTCTGAAGCCCCCTGGATCTTTTTTTTGTATTATAGGGAAGAGTCTACAGCATGTTCAGGGTCAGCTTTATGGGAAACCATTTCTGGCTCCTTGTGGTAACAATCCTTGTTGACCATATTCACAATTATCTTATTTTTGTTATTATTTGGCCCCTTTGTTTTTTTTTTTAAATGTTGTATGTATGTATGTATGTATGTATGTATGTATGTGTGTATATATGTTATGGCCAGCTCAGCCTGCCCTGGTGGTGGGGCTGGCTCAGCATGTGGTGCCGGGGATCGAACCGCAGTCCCTGTGGCTGCCCAAGCTTGCTCAAGCAGGCGCTTTAGACCACTGAGCCATCTCGCCGGCCCCTATTTGGCCCCTTTGTGGTTTTTTTTTTTTTTTTAATTTTATTTATTTATTTGTTTGCTTGTTGTGTTTGTTTCTTTCTTTATTTATTCATTTTGTGGCTGGCTCAGCCCGCCCTGGTGGTGGCGCTGGCGCAGCATGTGGTGCCGGGGATCGAACTGCAGTCCCCGCAGTTGCCTGAGCCCTCCTAAGCAGGAGCTTTAGACCACTGAACCATCTCGCCGGCCCTGGCCCCTTTGTGTTTAATTGTTTCCTTGGCTTTGCCCTTCAGATTGAAAGTTATACACTTACCCAAGATAATGCCAGCTGTTTATTGAGCATCTTTAGCTAGAACCTCTGGAGTGCTATCTCTGGCTGCCAGTCAACAATTGTGACCCCATTCAACCTGATGAAGCCAGAGCAGTCATTGCCCATTGTTCCCTCATGACAATTTGGGTCATCCCCTCTTCTTCAGAGGGGGAATGCTGAGACAGCTAAATTAGATGGAAAATTCTAGGCAGTCAGACAGGGCTGGGCCTCAAGGAGACAATAGGGAAGAGAAGGTGACTTTACAACTTTGGAAGAGACAGACCCCTGCTGTGGGACAAACCTCAGGACAAAAGAGTAAACAAATGCAGCCACATACTTCCCTAGGGGTGGGCATCAGTGATTGGTATTCTAAATAGGCATCAGTCACCTTCAAAGAGCCAAGAAGAGTCACTAACCCAACCCCTAACAGGAAGAGCCCCTGCTGCGTATTCATGCCTGCTTGTTATGTGACTCCCTTCCCCTCTGATCCCAATTTAATCAATTTTACCTGAGCAATTGTACTTGTAAGCTTATGGGTTGACCCTAGTTTTGTCCCACCTCATGTGCAAGT
>PVKN010044984.1:0-10012 GCA_004027915.1 Capromys pilorides
TATAAAAAATGCAACATACTAAACAAACCCTCTGTGGATATTTCAAAACAGAAAAAAGATGCTACAAGAGAAATAGTCATTGACATTTGCAAAGACAAGGCCAGAGCTCTATGAAATCTACATAACTTGTTACAGTGGAGCAGGATTATTTATAACTATATTAAAACTTATATAAAGCAGTCAGGTCATGGTGGCACATGCCTATAGTTCAGCACTAGAGGGTTGAGGCAGAATTGCCATGAGTTCATGGCCAGCCTGCACACTCTGTCTCAAAAAAAAACAAAAGTTATTTCAAAACCTGATTTGTTGTTCTAGAATATGAGCAGCCATACAGGGCTGGGAAAGCTTTGCACACATGAGTTGATGCCACTTATCTTATGCACAGATTACGAAGAATAATAGACATTGTGAACACAGGTGGAAATGTGTCAGACAGTGCCAAAGGGGGCTTGGAAAACTTGGAGAAAATGAAGCTAGTTAGAAGGACAGACAGGCCCTGCACTGGGAAGAATGGAGGACACATTTCAGTGCCTCAGGCAGGTAGCTCTGATTTGAGGTACAGATGTGAACTTCACTTTGAAGAACCTTTTTATTGTTTGGTGCCACATCCAAAATGCAAGTGATCAGGTCGATAGAAATAGAGAAGACAAATGTTCATCTATTAGGGTTACAAATAAACATAGGTGTGACAAGGCAGTTGGTCCTATGGAATATGCAAGACAACTTTAAGCACTGTACATGAAAATACAAAATGCAGATGAAGGGTATTTCTAGGAGTTCAGCAGAGATATGTGAAATGAAGGATTTCAGAGACAGTGGAGTAGAAGTCTCTTCCAGATAGCATGTAGCAAGCTATCTGAGGAATAGAGGGGAACTCAGCTACAGACGAAGAGGTAACTCCATGGGGACATCACATGGCTCTAATGATGGCAGTGCTCATTATGACAGAGATGGCCAGAGAAGAAGCCAACAAGAGCTACAACAAACATATTCCAGCTATCACTTAATTGTTAAGTGTTTTATTGAGACACCTTTTCTTCATGCCCAGTTCTACATTATAAAATCATACCCATTTCTAAAGAACAGGCTTCTCCAATTCCAGAAAACTATAGGTTCAATACTCAGGAATATCCTCAGTTTACAAAACTTATAACAGCATAGAGATCTCCTGTCTTAGAGTCTACAGAAAGTTCACAAATGTGTATTTGTGAACAATCATAGTCTCCCTGTAAAACAACATATATAATGAGAGAACATCTACAGACACACATCAGACATTGGGATGACATAAAATTCTTCTGAAATAACTTGTAATAAAAAAGTGGGATGAAATTCTTGGGAGAATCCTCTGGCTGAGAGGATGAGAGGATTTGTTGAATGTTGACTTTTACATGATGCTCTATCTCTTTTTATGAGGAAAGGTAAGTGAACCAGAGTGAGCTTTACTTAATATTTAAAATACAACCAATGCATTATATGAAAGCTTTCTATAAAGCACAATTAATTCATGGACATCTCAGTGTTGTTTCTGATAAACCAAAGTCAGCATTATTTTGTTGAATATAAACTGGTATGAATGTATCACAGGTGCCCAGAAAGTTCATGGCAAGAATAAAAATAGTATGATCAGGCTCAGTGACTACTATGTGTATTAAATCATTCTTCAGATTTCTTCATATTGCATTCTACCAACACTGTAAGTTCATAGAGAGTTAAATCATATCATAAAATAACATAACCTAATGCAACATTCTTTTGCTCTCATTGAGAATTGAAGATACATGCAATAACCCTTACATAGTCATGTCAAGTGCTGAGAAAAAGACATGAGGAAAATTGTCATGCATGGAAGGATGTCTTTGGTGGCATCAGCCATGCCACCATAGATTAAGTCTCTCGAGGCCTAAGAACTGGGAGAAACAAAGTTTCCTTCGTTGTTAACATTTTTCTGAGTTCACTGAATTTTCCTCATGGCATTTTGCCCCACGAATGAGTTTCTCTCTCTCTCTTTGCAAAACCTATGTATATTTTTTGAAAAACAAAGAGTGAAATTAGCATCTCCCATGCCACAACCAAGTAGGTGCCATCAACATTGACTTTTTCACACATCTGACATTAATGCAGCATAGATGGAGCTTAACATACCCAAACATGCCAAGCTGTAGGTTCACTTACCGGTGGGGACAGACACGAGGGGCTGAAGTTCCATTGAACAGGACGCACTGGAGAGGTCAGGCACACAGGTGAGAGTCAGCTCGGAGCCAGTCACCTGCTCCTGGCTGAAACCTTCGGAAGATAGAGTCTCTAGTTCAAAGTTCATAGCAGACATTACAAAAGTGCCAAGGGGCTGTGGAAAGGAAATTTCTGACTAAGAAAACTTTAAAAACTTGTAAGGATGGTCAGCAAGTTACTGAATTAGACTCAGTAGTGACTGCAGGCTCTCTATTTGCTTTCACTTGGAAATCCAAAGGAAATAGGGCTCTAAAATTTCTATATACACACTCCTCCTGGACAAGCAACTTCAAGGGTGGGCTTGATGTATTTTTTTTTTTTTTCCTGGAGGCTATTTCATGCCTATAAAGAGGGAAGCACTTATCCCATCGCAGAGAGGCTGCAGTGAATGCAGAATGGGCTAAGTGGAGTCAGGCGAGGCTGGGAAGGAAGCTTTTAGGAAGCCGGACTGGAGGCACTCACGCGCATTCTGTATACAAGAAACCCGCAGGGCGGAGCGAATGCCTGCCCAGCCGCCCATCTGAGGCAAGGTTCGCTTGGAAGAAGTTAACCCTAAATATTTCCTGCCTCAGGGTTGTGAGAATTCCTAAGCCCGCTGCTTTGGGAAAGAGGACTGAGATTGTGAAGATTAAATATAGAGTTTGTTTTGTTTTGTTTTGGTCAGTGATGGTCAAATAAAAGGTCCAGCTAGAAAAACACAAAAGATGAGACTTCGCAGTAGGAGAGGCGGTCAGTCAAAAAGCACAAGGCCAAACAGGAAGGAGGCACAGCCCGTCGGATCATTGGAGAAGGGTGATGTCAGCTCCCTCCGAGTAGCAAGGTGCTGGCTGTGCTGATCACTTTCAGAAATTCAACCGAAGACCTCCCCTCCATCATCTTCCAGTTGTTAGTTGAGGAATCAACTAATGAGCTCCAGATGACACCAACTGATGGCTTGTCGAACAGTGATATAGTGGGAGCTGTCCTTGAGTTTACAAAGTTAAAACAGTTGAAGTTGGAAGAGCCTCTTTGGAGGCCTGTTGGAATGCATGATTTATTCATTGCTGTATTTTCTCATTGAAGTACTTATTGACTGCACTAGAGAGGGGCTTAGGTATTGAAATATCCAGGTAGGATTTTGGTAGGGCATGGGAGCTGGTTTTCTTGTTAGTTGAAAAGGAGGCAGTGCTGGGCTGAGAATTTTATTGTGAACATAATATTAGATGTGGCATTAGATAGAAAAATGACAATCTTATGACATGTTTATGATCTTGTCTCAGCATGAACTGA
Organism: Capromys pilorides; assembly: GCA_004027915.1. Lineage (NCBI taxonomy): Eukaryota > Metazoa > Chordata > Mammalia > Rodentia > Capromyidae > Capromys > Capromys pilorides. The sequence goes on from PVKN010044984.1 coordinate 3,502, forward strand.
GAAATTAATATGCATACATATTTTATATGGAATTTATAAATAAGCTGCTGTTATAAAAATTATTCTGAACAAAAATTTATATACATATATATATATATATATATATATATATATATATATTTTTTTTTTTTTTTTTTTTTTTTTTTTTTTTTTTTTTTTTTTTTTTTTTTTTTTTTTTTTTTTTTTTCTTTTCTTTTCTTTTTGGTCGTACCAGGGATTGAACTTGGGACCTTGCATCTTTGAATTTGCCAGGCAGGCACTTATGCCACTGAGATATATCCCTGGCCCCAAAATTTTATTATTATTTGTGATAATTTAATGGAACAAAGAAGTAAAATGACCTCCATTCCATATGACTTTATAAGTCCTTGTTAAGCAGAGGAATGATGGCTACCTTAAACCAGGAACATTAAACACAATAGTCTGCAAGATTCTCCATCCTGGTTTCAGGGTAGGCATAAACTCCTTTGACTGACAAAGGCTACCAAGGCCAAGTTTCACTGGTAACTGCCGACTTTTTAACTGGCAACTTTGGTCAGGAGATGAAAGCAGTCAGTTTCAGAAGGGTAACTGAACTTGAGGAAAAGATGGTTGAGCGGAATAAACAAATGTAGGGAGATGATCAAATATTTAAAAAATATAAGCAGAATTTCAAGAAACCGAGGAGGCCCTGGAAGTTTGAAGGATGCGCTGCTGTCAGATGAGGTCCCCGCTGGGCTCCATGGAGGAGGAGAAGGGCAGCTCCTAGGAGATGGGTCAGGACCACCCCGGGTGCCTGCCTGAGTGCTGCTCGCAGAGGGTGAGACCCCAGAAACGCGACACTCTGTGCCCCTTGCACATGTGGACAGCTTCCTGGAACCATGGGCACCGACCTTTGCTTCCTGTGGTCTCTCTCATGTTTGGTACAATGAACTGGAGAACAACATCTGGCTAAGCGCGTTTCTTAGCTTGAAAAGTCTTACGGACTTGGCTATTTTAATACTTACAAGGGGTTTAGTGCATGTGTTTGTTCCTACTGATGTTTTTTTTTCTACTCCGTTTTCCTGAATTTGGTGTGAAATGTTTTCTTTTAGAAGAAACTTTCCCATTCTGTTTAATTGTAAAGCTTTTTAAAAGACATCTACTCGATCTCTGGCTTCAGACCATTTTGACATATTTTCAACATCTGTAGGGGCTGAAGTTAGGAAGCAAATGTCTCATCCCTGCAATTGATGATTTCAGGCTTTGCTTACTTTATTTACTGTTTTTACTTATTCCGTGTGTGTGTGTGTGTGTGTGTGTGCGCGCGTGTGCGTGTGTATTTCTGTGTGGTGCTTGGGATGGAACGGAGAGGACCAAGCAGAGTAGGCAAGCGCTGAATCACTGTGCTCCATCTCTAAATCCTATGTGTGCCGTATTTTCCTTTGGTTTGATCTCTTCGGGGCTCTTATCAGTGTTATTAATCTTTCTTATTGATAATGTATCATCCTGTGGTTTTCCACTTTTCCTGACCTGTGATCTACTCGGCTTGATGGTGAGTCAGCCCGTCCTGGTTGCTTTCACCAATATTTGTATATAAAGAAACATTTTCTTGTCTGGTTTGTTTTTGTATTACTTTTATATTTATTTCTGTATATTTCATATTATTTTAGTGCAGAGAATTTCAAGGAAAATATAATATTAGACTCTTTTTTATTTCATTGCAGCTAATGCATTCATATTCGCTGTAGTTACTGATTTTGAACCTGCTGTTGCTTTAAATATCCTCACTCTGTTTTGAAGAAATGGACTGCTTTTCATGGCTTTTTCCTCTTACTCCCAATTCCTTATATTGTTTCTACAACATTTTTAATATTTTTTGTGTGATGACCACTGTAGAATGCTAAAATTTTTAAAATTCCTTCCTGACTCCTGTGGCTGCACCTTTAATTCTGTGTGTTTGTTTCATCCATTAAAAATTGGCTTCCTTAAATTCACCCAAGTATTTACCCTTTCTGTTGATCTTCATTTAGTTTTACCCTTCATCTTCTCTAGGGTTTCACTGAGAGTTTTCTAGTTTTCTTGTATTCATTTCGTGTTTAAAAAAAAATATTTTGATCTTTTAGTCTATTTGATTATGTAGTACAGGGTCTCACTATACAGCTCAGATTTATAGTGATCCTCCGGTCTCAGCCTCCCTGGTGCTGGGATTGCAGGTGCGTGCCACCATGCCTGGTTTCATTAATTTATGTAACGTAGCTTTTTTCAGACTCTGACACTTGCCTGAAGTCGTGACCGGAATCGGCAGCTGCAGATACCGGCAGGGTATCTGCGTATCTGCGTTTTGCTACCCAAAATGCTTGATATGGAAATTTGTTTTTATCAGCAAACGTCTTCTAAGGAGAGACCATCAGGATTCAGTTCTTCCCCTAGGATGAATGGAGGAAGCTTCAACGCACGTGGTCTCCCACAACCACATGATACTATGTCCAGGGATAGGAGCACTTGAGTGGGAGTAATTAAATACAGGTGTGTGCAAAAGCATGCTGCTAATCGGTGAAATATCCCGAGAATGTGCTCAGCCGAGGGAGAGGACCGAACCGTGCACACAGCCTGCACAGAAAGTCTGTGGCCGGAAGCTGACGCTGCCTTCTTTCTCACACTACTTACCACTATAACAAAGAATGTATTGTATAAACCGTGCCACACAAGTGCTGGGTCCCTTGGGACAGACTCACAGGAGCGCTCCATTCTAGACTTCTGCTCATTGTGCAGTCCACAGCACATCACGACTTTCTCTGAACTTGCTTTGTCAAAAGTAGTGTTGACCTGTAGTAGGAATTCACAAACTTAACTCTTTTGTTTTCTTTTTTTATTCATTTTAATGAGAAAAAAAGATAAAATAACAATGAAACAGTTTTAAAACAAGTTTGTAGCATGGTTACAATAATTAATACAATGCATATTATTGCCTTCATAGTAGTTATTCAGAGGACAAGATGAAGACCTTATAACTTGTCTAAACAATTTTAGTACAAACTTTTATTCTCAATGAACTAAGACAATGTAGTGTATATCTAACCAAATTTTCTCTCTCTCTCTCTCTCTCTCTCTCTCTCTCTCTCTCTCTCTCTCTCTTACATTTCCGGTATTTGATACAATTCATATTGTTGTCCTTGTAGTAGTTATATAGAGCAGAGGGTGTAGACGTGATAATTTTTCTAATTATAATTGGTACAAAATATTTCTTCTCATTAGATTAAGAGAAAGTAGTTGTATACATAATCCAATGCTCCATAATCACAGTAGGTTATGGGCAAAACTGGCAATGATGGAAGCTGTTGAGAGGATTTGACTGACCTTGGGAGATACAAAAGTTCCGTGTTTTGTTATACAGGCCTTGCTTTAATTTGTCCTTAACCACCCAGCAGAAATGTTTAACCACAAGGCATAAAACGTAAAGCTAGATTCGTATGCTGAGCTGTAAAAGACTTAAAACAAACTGAACTCTTAAACCACTTGTATTATGCTTCCACTGCCTCTTAAGAAGGGAAACTCATTCATCCATAGTTAGAGTTTGATAAAAATCACTAAGATAATCAAAAAATTAGACAACGATTCCAGATTCTGCTAGCTACTAGGAGAAGTAGAGGGAGGAACATCAGTGTTGGCATTGATATTGATACATGCATGTGCTCTAAATTATTCTGGTTGGGCCCGTCTCAGAAACTCTTTATAGCCTGATTTCATGAGAGTCCCTGAGAACCCTTGATCCTTCTGAGTCTAAAATTATTGTTTCTAAAATTTACTAAAGCATTCTTTTTTGTGAAAACTACTCAACAGTGTAGATGACGGTATCTTTAGTGGTGGACATGAGCACAATAATAGGTCCAGGCAGCCTCAGCCAATGCTGTTCATTTTTTTGTGAATCTTAGAGTGAGGGGGAAGCCACCCTTGTGAGTGTGAAAAGGTCACTGAAACCTCAGTGAAATGCACAGGGTGGTTTTTTTTGTTTTGTTTTGTTTTTTAAGCTTTGAACAAGACATTAAAGTGAGCTCTTCGGCTGGGGAGACAGCCCGGTGGTGGTCAAAGTGTCTGCCTGGAAAACACCCAGGCCTGGGTTTGATCCCTGGCACACATGCTGTGCTGACCCAGCAACCCTGGGCACACAGGATGAGCCATTGAGACTGGGCATGGTGGCACAGGCATTTGAATCCCAGCACTGAGGAGACTGAAACAGGAGGATCGCTATGAGTCTGAACTGCATAGAGAGACCCTGTACCAAGTAAATAAGTAAATAAATAAGATTAAAACAATTTCTTTTCTTCTGAAAGTGGTTGGATTTTGTTTGTTTGTTTGTTTTTATTTTCATCCTCATCCATCTATTTTATTTCCTATTTATATACTTTTGGATTTCTTCAGACTCTCTTATTTTTCAAAGTTTCCTTTTCTTTATCTAATCTGCTACCCTTTTATTCTAGCGAGGTCTCCTCTCGGTTCTGGGGCTGCTCGCTCTTGCTCATCACCCAAGTACATAGTGCAGGGTGTGGCACAGAGGGGTCGGCCGGAGTTTGCAACACCGGAATGTATTCTGTGAACACAGCTTCAACAATTATGGGTTATTCGTCTTTGAATATTATGACTTTTACATTTATACCAGCTAATATTTTGCTTATTTAATTACAGAAGACTATGGAAATTAGCTAATTCATCTAATCTTCCACAATGAGGTCTGGAGAAAAAAAGGAGAGAGAGAGAGAGAGAGAGAGAGAGAGACAAGCTGAGTCAAGCATAAAGTTGAATCCGGAGGTGCTTAGGTGTATTTACCACCTGAAAAAAGTCAATGAGGGGACAAATATAAATATTTTTCCTGGTGTTCAACTTTAATCAATATTATTTTTTCTTACCAGAGCTTTTGGTCTTTAAGCTCTAAGTTAGTTATTTAAACCATTCCTGATATAATTTTATGCAATATCTCACCTATACTAGATTTAGACATTAAATTAAGGTTGATCAAAAAGGCCAGAGGTAAAGCACATGGCCCAAATCCCTATCTGGCAAGTACAAGGTCCTGAGTTTAAATTCTGGTACCAAAGGAAAAAAAAATAAATAAAAAACCTATAAGCAATCAAATTGTTTATGCATCCAAACCTATTTACACAACTCCCACAACTCCTGGCAGAACAAAAAGTGATCTTTTCTCTCCATAAGGGATGCATGTTCTCAAGACTGGATTTGCTTCCTAACTTCCTTAAGTGAGCTTCCAAAACTTAACTTAAAGAAAATATCAGTAGATACTTAACATGTCAATTTGATATTGGAAATATTGAACTTAAAGAAAACATCAGTAGATACTTAACATGTCTATTTGATATTGGAAATATTGAACTCAGCTCAAGTGACTTTCAAAATAATGGAGAAATTGAGCACATTAGCTGCATATTCTACCAGGGAAAAATAACAGCCACATAAATCCTTGTATTTCAGACCCCCTTCTTCAGTGATCCTCGCCCTGTTCATAGCCATGGAAGAACAGTGATTGGAGAAGTGCTCTTTGAAATGAAGTTTAGTGCCAGCCCATTTGCTGCTTAAAGGAAAATCCCAGGGTATTGCTTTGATTGCACTTTATAAGAACATAAAGCCTTAATAAAATAAATTTTCAAGGACAAGATTGAAGGAGATGAAGCACTGTTGTGGTATAGGATAAAGGTAACTGAGTGCCTGTGGAGCCCATGTTCAATTTCGTGCCTTAGAAAACCTTAGAATTCTGACTCGGCCTTGGGGCTCATATGATTGCTTATGAATACGGCGTCTATGTCTCCCAGAGCCAAGGAGATGAACGGTTATGTTCTAATGGAAAGCTTCAATTGCCTACCTCAGTAGGGTTCCTAAGATAGTTAAAAGTGGATTAGCATAGGGCCAGGGTGATTGTTCGGGAGCAAAAGTACCACATGGCAAGTGCAAGGTCCTGAGTTTGATCCCAGGACCTTGCAAAAAAAAAAAAAATAAAGAAAGGTATATTGACAAACAGGGCTTTGGTGATAATAATGAAGAAGTATCTTCATAAATCTACAAGCTTGACTTAATGGATGCCGTAAACTAGACTCTGTTGTTCTGTTATAGACTAATAGCACAGAAACTTTTACTCTTGACTTTTTATTTGGAATAAAGAGACAAAAATAGGCCATTGTAAAGAAAAAAAAAATAACGCGAGAAATTTAAAGTTGTGTAACTGGGCTGTGTCTTAGTTGCTCTTCTCTCATTGATGGGACAGACACCTGATACCCAAAATGAAGGAAGGGAAGGTTTATTTCACTCACAGTTACTGGAGACTTCAGTCCATACTCAGCTGGCTCCAAGGCTGAGTGGAACAGGGCAGAGAGGAAATAGTTCAAGGTGGAACAACAACAATGCAACAGAAGCAATCGATCAACCAGGGAAACAGAAAGCAACAGCGAAAGTCTGTTTTGCTGTGTCTCTTTATGTTACACTCAGGCTCTCCACCTCAGCCTATCCACCTTAGGCCACACCCATAATCCCAGAAGGACTCAGA
>PVKN010044986.1:0-10036 GCA_004027915.1 Capromys pilorides
TCTCATCTAGTACAAACAGTAACGGGTAGATCTGTAATCCCAAACATTGATGGCAATGAAAGAGAGCTGATGCATTTTATCTCCATTTTGTGTGACTGTAAAGCAGCACTTTGAGCTGGGGAAAGAGGGGAAAGCAGGACGTGCCTGATATCTCGGCTCAGGCTTGCCTTTCCTCTCCCCGCCCCATACGGCTCTTTCAGATGGAGCTACGTGACCCTCCTGCGTTCAGGCAGCAGCTGCGCAGGCTTTCCTGGGAGAACTTCTTCCTGCAGAAAAATGCTAGTAAAGGTTTCATAACTCTCTCGTTGGGATCAAAAATTCATGAGTAAAACTTCACTGTGATGATTATTGTCCATTCAGAAGTTGCCCATATCAATGAAAAAATAATACAATTCTTACATAAATATTAATTAATATTCTCACTTCAATTAGTAAGAAAAAAATGTAAATGAAGAGATACGTGACTATTACATTCACTCATCCAGGACAGGACAAGCTTCTATGCTGAAAGAGATACGATCACCAAATACAGGGAGAGTATTTCCTCGGTTTTGGCTCTCGTTCACCACGCGGTGGCTACAGAAATGACATGTGTTCAAGTTGAGCTGCCTTCCCGACTTCTGCACTGCTGTCTTCAGTCTATGCTTTCAATAAAACAACAAGTCAAGCCCTATCACAGGAGATGAAAACAAACCTGCCAATGCCTGTGGTGTGGACTCTCCCAGCATGCAAATTCTGAGTTCTGGATGTAACGGCCTGAGCACAGCGAGAAGACCCGCACAGCGGTCCCATCGCGATATTCCTAGCAGTCACATGCCACCAACATGAAGAATCTGGGTAGCAAAACTGATAGAAATAAGTAGGGGGCATGAATTTTCAGTATTTTATTCTAACATATTAGAGAGCAATTTTATTTCTGACAACAATACCTGTGTTTGACAAGATGGCAGGGTTTGGAAAAACTTAACTGTGCCAACCTGGGGCAGTTCTAACCCACCAATGGGTTATTCTCTTTCTCAGTTACTGTTCTCTTGCTGCTGGGATGAACAGCCAACACTCAACATGAAGGAAGAAGAGGTTTATTTAGCTCACAGTTACTGGAGGTTTCTGTCCGTGCTCAGCTGGCTCCAAGGCAGAGCGGCCCATGGCAGAGGCAACCTTTCATGGCGGCAGCAAAGAGCAGAGAGCAAATGGGAGGAGCAGCCACAATGGCAACAGAGAGCAGGGCTGTCTCTCTGTCTCCCTCGTGCTGCACTCAGGCCATCCACCCCAGGCTGGGGGTAGTACTCACACCCAGAATCCCAGTGGGCTCTGAGTTAACCGCAAACTCTAGAAGTCTGCCCCATGACTGCATGAGGTTTTAGGGGGACAACTGGACACAAACCACAACATTCTCCTCAGTTGTCCACCACCCCGTTCTTCACACATCACACATGTGGTGCTACATAGTGGTGACTTACCTGTGCCCACCTCGTGGTGCCCAGGAAGCAGAGAGGGAGACGACACCCCCCGGAGTCACATCCCTATGAGCCATGCTTCAGGTGCCTTCGAGGAGCAAGTCAGCTTTCTTCTGAAGATGTCACAGGGTGGAGGACAGGATGCTCCTCTGCATATCCCCTCCTTAGCAACATTCCAGATGTCTGTCATGAATGTGTGGAACTGGACGGCTGCCCCTTTCCAGCCGGGGACCTGGGGAAAATTCAGTTGCAAACATTTCTAACGATCCTTGCTTCCCATCTTCAGCTCAGCTTTATGAAGATCACTCTGCGCATTTATTCACTTTGGTGGAAACCCACAAAAACGCTAATAAGGTAGTTTCTATAGATTTCTTCCAACCAATGATAACACAAAGGTTTGCATTACGGCAGCAAGGACTCCTGCACGAATACTGACTCCTTATATTTTTGTCCTTGGGACCCACTAGTCCACAGTAACCCCCACCTACCCTCTGAAGGGCTGAAGCACTCATTCCCCCAGCTGCCTGCTGCGGGAGTGACCAAAGACTCCCAGGTAGGGCTCTCTCCAGGAACCACCCTTGTCTTAGCAGAGCTGCCCAGCCCAGGATCACTGCCCTTCCCCTTCGACAGCCTGGCTGTCCACCGGAGGAAGCCGTGGACACAGCTTGCTGGCTTCCGTCAGAGGCAGCATTTGCAGTGGCAGCATTCCTCAGGAGTCTGTGGAGGATCCTGGAAAGAAGAAAGAAAGAAAGAAAGAAAGAAAGAAAGAAAGAAAGAAAGAAAGAAAGAAAGAAAGAAAGAAAGAACGAACTCACATAATCGTTGCAACTGCCTTTCAGCTTGTTCCTTTGCCAACTTCTGCTTTAACTCCTCAATCTGTTTATTCACAAAGATCTCCCCCTCTGCTCCTTGGGGCCACCACTCTCCAGCCATCAGCCCGTGTCACATATGCTGGTGCATGCATCTTCACACACCTCAGTCACAGGAAGAGTTCAGTGAGAAACCCTGAAATTTGAAGCTCGAGCACAATATCCACAGGTAGGGCAGACACCCAACTGCGGCTAGTGGCACTGAAAAATGATGGACTAAGACCATCTCATCTCTCAGACGGTTATGTTCAAGTGTGTGTCTTACTAAAATATCTCTTATTTAAGCCTTTTCCATGTTGTGTTATCACTCTGCTTTTATCTTAGCTTAAATAATAGAAGTTTTTATGACTACTGATTTTGCTTTCCAAGAAAAAGCCTTCTGTGCATTGTGAGAGTTTTCAAGGTTCAAGTGAGGCAGAAATTCCCAACGTAAACAGTAGAGTTCAGGAGAGAATCCAGCCACTGCATCATCAGTGCAGCATGCAGAAGCCTCTGCTGGCCTGAAATTGACCACGCAAAAGGAAATAACTTAGCTACATTAACAAACATCAGAAGATGGTAATGACCTCACTTTCCGAAAAGGAAGGACATACATAATGATACCCAAACAGCTAAGTCTTGTCCTATATAATTACACAGAGCAGCTCTAGATGCAGAAAATGTTTGTTATGGTGGAAAAATCATTAGAACTATTTTAACAATTACCATTCTCGGGTGAAAAACATTTCACGTTGCATGGTCCCTTCACTTAAATGGGCCTTTAATTCCAAGAAATGAAAAGACTTTGGTAAATAAACAAATAAAGCATTCCCTGCAAAGACAACCAAATTAGCCAACTTAGAATGCTGCAGAGCCCCACGCCACAAGGCCAGTAAGCACGTTGGGTTTACACAGCCACTTACTGCGCAGGAGAAAGGGGGGGACATGTGACCTACACCGAGCGATGCTGGGCCATAACTAAGGGGACATTTCAGCCCTTTGCATTCTTAGGTGTTAGCTGATGACATGCAGGTAGCTGTAGAATAATTAATTCACACTCACTCCAATAGAAAAGTAGCTAATGGAAATGAAGGGAAATTCTTGTAGCTATGAGGAATTACAGGCCTATTGAAGCCAATTGTGAAATGTTAGTGTCCCCGAGTAAATTTAAGATACTTGAGCGGTTTAAAATTGTTCTAATTGCTTTTCCACTCTTGACACAAATTATTAGATATGTGCTTTAAATTGCTTTTGTCAATTAGAAAACACCGAAACCTATGGCTTTCACATATATCTGAATAATTTAATGGTTTCATATGCAGGCAGACCAATTTGGAAATTTTCTAGCAACTTATTAATTTTAATAATGGCTTTATGATAGATGATGTATCTATGATGTGGGCTTTTAATTTCCTGTCTTCCAAGCGTTTCAAATCTGAGCCAATTCACAAGAGATGGCCAGCATTGTGATACAGATAACCAAGACTCAATTATTTTATAAGAAATTAGCACCATTTTATCTTAGCAACCCAGCACCATCACCTAAACCAATAAATTTTCACTTTCATTTACAGAAAATATGGAAATAGGAATAACATTCTTCATGTGGGCCACTCTAGGCTACTAGAAATTTACCTACTGAGTTCGTCTACACTGTTACAGAGGCCTGGTCAAATGTGTTGTCCTAGATTGAGTCCACATCACCAAAGCAGTATAATCACTGCAGTCACTTAGTTGCAATAGGAAAAATTATCCCTTGTTCTTTTAGCCTTTCTTTTCATATAATTCTCTTCCTTCTCTTTATGTCAAACCTGCATGTCAAAACTTGAATGAGGAAAAGAGATCACACACCGCTGTCAGTGAAGGCCTGCCAGGCCTGCCAAGTCTAACACGCAAAGGTTTTATTCCGAGCGCCTTGCCCCAAGATGACTGTCCTGCGATACAGCATTTTCTTGTCGTTTTTGATCTTGGTTCCAGCTGCCCTGAAACACTCTCTTAGACTCATTTCCGCCCCATTTTCTTGGATTTTCCAGTTTGGGGGTGTAACGGTTATTGAGCGCTGTTCTTTCTGCTCCCACAGAATTCATTAAATACAAAGCAATAACCTCCGCGCACACCTGCAAGACTTTCCTGCGGGCGTTTTGAAGAAGAGATTGAGTTTGACTGGCGAGCAGCCCCCGATTGGTCCTCCACTAGCCAATCAATGACCTCTGCTTCAAAACAATGCAAGGGCCGCGTGGCTTTCTTCAGAGTTCTTAGTTATAGCGGTTCCCACACATCCTAGGGACAGGGAACTAGTGTTTCCCCAGGACCTCAAGTCAAGGAAAAGTGACTTGGTGAGATTTCTGGTACAGGAGGCCGGTGGAGGAGTGGGTGAGCTGAGAGAAGCTGTAGTCCTAGTCCCCAGCGAGGACTCTCAACGTCTGACAGTGGACACTGCTGGAGGGACTCACTTGGGTGGGCCACATGGAGTGGTCGCGCTACAGAGGTCGTGTTACACCACCTGCATAGCACGCAGGAGCACAGCATTGAAGGCACAGGTGCCCGGGCCAAGGAAGGTAGCGTCTTTGTGGACAGCCAGCCGCTGAAGGAAGAAATACAGCCAAGGGATCCACCAAGGACCACACGAGAGAGAAGGAGCTGCCCTGCAACTCTGTGGTGCACCTGCAGCCTCCCGCCCCAGAGGGTTTCGGCCCCAGGCACTCTACAGGCCCCTGGGCCCTGCCCTAAGTGACACCAAGTCTAGCGTCCGTCCTGGAGTTCCTTTTCTCAACAATTGGTAACTACACAATATTTTCTCATTTTTCAACTAGTTACCTGCACTGCAGAGAAGGATACACTTTCTAACATAATAATTGATCGTCACTCCAGTTGGAAATATACCCACTGTACTGTCCAGCCCTATGAAGAGGCACCCCACCACCTCTCCTCCAGCCTGTCTTGGCAGGCTCCCCAGTTCGCACCACTGCCTTCCCTTCCCTGCTCCATGCTTCTGGATAGGATTCGTGTCTGCCAACACACAAAGGGCCATTCACACCTAGAGAGTGGACCACTGGAGGAGAGAGACACACCAAGAGTGTGAAACTGAAATTGGGTCCAGGCCCCTGAGCCTGCGATTCCAGCCACTGCCCGTCCCGTGCGCGTCAGCCCCCGCCCCTTCACTGCCTGCCTCACGCTCTTGGGCATCGACCCCCAGGCCCTCCTGCCACTGACTCCTGTCCTCGCACCCTCACCTCTGGTCCCCTCTTCCTCCTCAGCTCTGTCCCTGCCCTCCATATCAAGCCTGTCCCAGACCTGCGGCCCTCCCTGCCCCTCCCCACATCACACTTACCTGAGTAAACCACACCCACCCGTTCTACATCTGCCTCTGAGCTGACCACAGAAAATAAAAGCTATTCCAACGATTCTAGATTTCACGTACGGCCACTTATCCCTCGGCGAGCCTGGGATCTTTTTACACCCTAGCTAAGGGACAGCTCGCTTCCTGGTGGAGGTATAGTCCCTTATGAGAATGGCGCATCGCTCCTCTTTGGGACAGCTGGGGCAGATGAGATGCTGCCTGGCCCTGCCAACCATCCATGACATCTCCTGTTTCTGGCACTGCTGTGCAGACAGGCCAGGGGCCCACTGTGGTGGTGCTGACCCTAAAAATCTGTCTCCAGCTGTTCCTTCTTCAGCTCCCTGGAGTTGATGGAGAGCATGGGCCACCTACAGGACCACATACCCCACAGGGGCTTGTCCCAGACCAATGGCCGGGTGCACGGCCAGCACCTGAGCCCCACCACTGGGCCCTCTTTGCTTCACAGGGTCTGCAGGCTGTCCAGGCCTCCCTTTGCCTGTGCAGCAGATTCTGTCCCTTTGCACCTGGTCCAGCCCATGCTTCCAACATTCTGCCTCTGTCTGTGCAGTCACCATTTCTCCCTCAGTCTACGAGAATTTCTCCCAGGACTGAATAAGTAAAAGACAACACTCTCTCTTGACCCTTCTTCCTTTTTAGCTTTTGCTCCCTTTCTCTCCCTCCTTCTAGAGCAAAACTCTAAATACCTCGCTGCCTCCTACCTTCCTGTCTCCGGCTTTCCTCCTCTTCCAGCCTTCTCCAGCAATGAATCCTCTCCGTTTCTGCCTGAAGCTGCGCTGCCTACCGCCGCCCATGGTCTCCACGGCACCGAGCCCGGCGGTCTCCTTGGTCCTCTTCAGGCTGTGCCTGCCTGCGCCAGCAGCCCAGCTCCTCACGCCTCAGCCCTGCACACTTCTTCCCTGGGCCTACGGATCACTTCCTTATCATGCCTTGCATCTCTCTGGTTATTTCTTTTTGTCTCTTATGTGTTTCCTTTTTGTGCCAAATTCTAACCTCTAGAATGCCCAAGCCTCAGTCTTTCTACCTCTCCATGCCATACCATACCATGCCACTCACCCCATTAGGGACCCTGAGCTAGTGCCAAGGTGTGACCTGCATTCTGGTGACCCCCAAGTTAAAACTGTCTTCTCAGCTTCTCTCCAAAATCTACACCCAGACGCATACACCTGTCTGTTGGACCTCCTCCAACAGACCGAGTGCATGGTGGGCATCTCACACTCGGTCCATGCATGACAGACCTCCTGAAATGCACCCACAGACAGCACCCACCTCCCTCTCAGTCCTTGCTACCAGCATAGCAACCCCATTCCCTTTCTCTTTCTCATGCTCCACATGGTTTATCAAAAAACAATGTCACTCACGCTGCTTTGAAGTATAGTCATGATTCTTCAGGTTTACATTGTCCCCTTCACTCTGACCCTGGTCCAGAACTTCTTGGTCTCCGCTGGATCCCTGTGACAGTCTCCCAGTCGAGCTTCCTGCCCCTGCCCTGGCCTCTCTAGGCTCCTCTGGACTTAGAGCCCAGGAAGGCGTAATCTAACCGTGATGCTCCTCTACTCAGAACTTCTGCGTAGCTTCCGCGTGAGGCGGAGTGTGACAAGGGGTCCTGTGAATCCACGCACAGGTTCCCTGAGCTTTTCCCTGCCCACCTGCCCTCACGTAGTTTCTCCTTCAGTGTCACAGGGCTCCTCCTGCCCTGGAACATGCCGTGTGTGCTCTGCGCAGTGCTCTGCTGTGCTCGGTGGCCCACCATCTGGAATGCCCCCCACCCCCCTGCCCTGTTTGTTTGCATGGCTTGCTTCTTCACTTCTTCAGAGCTTTTATTCAAGGTCACTTCTCGGTGAGAACTTCACTGGCCACCAGCACATCCAGCAGACGCTGTGACCTGCTACCACTATTCGCGACTTCTATTCCATGCAACCATCTCCACGTACATCACTCAGTGGCCTTTGCATAGAGGATCCTGGGTACTGTGTCATTCCACATGAAGCTCACCGGAGTGCGCATCTTTGCTAAGTGTCTGCTGCTATTGGGTTGAGCTTAAAGACATCTCAGTACGGAACGGAGATTGAGATGGGATCTCAGGTGTGTCTGGGATTGGTTTATGCTGAGAAACAAGCCATAGAATATGAAGGACATTGGTAGCAAAAGGAATAAAAATCAGGAATGGCTGATATGTTCGTGAAATTTAAAAGTTATTTCCCCTTCCCAACATGTTTGACAATATCAATCGTATTGCTTTTCATTAATTCTTATAATGATTGTATTTCTCATATATGAACAGCATACCACAAATTGCCAGGTTTGAGTTAAAACCTAATTTAACAGTTCATGTCTGTGTACTAAAAATATAGTTTTAGCATTAAAATAAATTTAACATAAGTCTTATTGCTAAGTTTATTTTTTTTAATTCTATGCAGCCTAAATTCAGACATCAGCCACTTCACCAGTTTCTGAAAGAAATGCAATTGTAAGAAAAATAGAGAGATCTGAGTGGGATTATTGAGCAGGGCCGGCTTCAATCCCTCTTTAGATTCCACTTGAAAGAAACCTCATCCAGCCGCCTTTTTTAGCTGAGTGCGTGACGCCCGTTCCTCCTCCCTCCCCCTTCATTGAGAGATGGATCCCCCTTCTTCCCCATGAAGCCTAGATATAGAAAGTGTTGTCAGGATTTTTTTTTTTTTTCACTAATGTAAAATTCATTAAAGTGAGATTATTCACAGGCAGAGTTCAGTGAAGGATTAAATTAAAGTTCAGATTTATCTTTCTGCATAGCACATCACGGAAAAAAATCATATTGATTCCACCAGCCAAAAATTTAATTCAGTGTGTACAAATTGAATACATGCCCTTATTGTGATGAGGAGCCATCCCAGGACACATGAATGAGCTTCCTTAGTTTAAAACTCTAGCTCCTTTCAACTCATGAAAGTCAAAAACCTGCAAATCTACTACAGATGCAGGAGCCTGAGCACCTGAAGGCCGCGAAGCGTGACCCACTCAAAAGGTTGCTAGGACCAGCCGGAAGCGGGGGCAGAGATGGTCCCAAGGAGGTAATGGCATCCCCGCCCCACAGGGGGCGCTCGTGCTGCGGCTGCTCCAGAGGGGACTCGGAGCCAGCCAACCTTCCAGCCTGATCCCCAAACTAGACATGTGCACGTGCTGAACACGTCGAAGCCCACATAAATGAACTTGATTTTCCACCCTGCACTGGGGACCACGTTTGTGCTCCGCAGAAACACCAGTTACTCAGAAACCAGGAACGCTGAGTCTCCCTGGAGATGGGCAGGCGCTGTCTTTTCCTATGGCAACTGGCTGTTCTGTTGTACACGGCCACGCTGCGCGACCCTGTGGCCTTACTCTGACACCTGCCCGCTCTAAAAGCGCGTCGCTTCCCTCTTCACCAAAGCAATCTAGCTTCCAGTCGCCTCGTTTCTGCCTCCTCAGGCCTGCCTGGACACACTCTCCTCGTTAACTCAAAGCACCAGGGACGCAGAGTCTCTGAGGAGGCTGCTTTCTCCCTGGGCTGGGTTCTCCCCGGGACCAGGGCCACTCCCGTCTTCTGCACCCGGGTTAGTCAGCCAGCGCTTTGCATTCCTGCCGCTCGGATGATGGGTGTTTGCTGTGCAGAAAGGACAGCTTGCAAGAGGAGGAGGAAAATCAGGGCAGCCCTCCACTCTCTGTGGTGAAAACGGGCACATCTACTGTGATTGCCACTGGCAGAAATCTAAGCCACTTGAGCATAAACAAATGCATTCATTCACAGCACCAGAGCACGGCAAGTAAGACGTGGGTGGGCCTGGGGTGCGGGTGGAAGTATCGGGGCTTGAGCAGCACCCACCCCTTCATACCTGATTTCTGTCCTCGGGGCGTGGAGGCTCTGCTCCCCACAGCCAACTGGTCACCTTCACACAAGAACCTGGGCCCTGGCAGGCTATGATCCCAGCGCCCAGCTCCTGAATGCCCAGCACAAGGGGAAGGGCAGGGCCAGCCCTGGTGATCCCCACGACCTCGTGGGCCAGGTGGAGGCGTCTCTCAGAACATGCTCCTGGGTCTCTGTATCCGATGTCCGATGCGTGCACAGTCAACATTTTGTGTCACGGTCTGTGCGTGGCTGTCAATCTGGGTAATACAAGAACAACACGCACGCCTAAAGATTCGATTTTCTCATGTTCTACCTACATTTTCCCATTTGGGGATACAACCACTCTGAAATTTCATGCATCAAATGTTGGATTATAAATTGAATGCTTTTAATTCTGTTCACTTTATTTATTTTTTTTTTTCATGTATTTGGTACAGGATCTCACTACAAGATCAGACTCATAGAGATCCTCCTGTTTTCAGCCTCCCCAGCACTGGGATTACAGGCG
>PVKN010044987.1:0-10017 GCA_004027915.1 Capromys pilorides
AAAGCTTATGCTATTGTCTAGTGGTGTGTGTATGTAAGAATGTTTTTGGTTTATGTGTTGTACTAAGTGACTAACAATATACAGTGTAATAACTACTGTCATTCTCTTTTTTGTTATGAAAATTTGTCTTATTTTTCATAAATAAAAATTTAATTAATTGTTGTCAGCGATGGTTATCCTACTGTGCTATATAACATTAGGAGTCACTACTTCTATCTGATCGCACCCTTCTACTGTTCACTGAGGTTAACTTTACCTCTCTCTAAGGAACCCTGACTGACCTTGGACTCTTGGTCATTCTGCTGCAGCCTCTCTAGTGCAGTATTACACATATGTACTATGATGTATGTTTAATGCCATCAGTATGCTCCTTTACTTGAGGTCCTCTGTGTGTCTTAGTTTTCATAAATGACCAAAGAATCACCTCAAGATATCTGTCAGCCACTAGTTGGGCACAGATTTATACCTTTGAGGCAGTGATGCATAGAATTCCTTGATGTCATTGGCTGCTGCCCTGTTGGGGTAAGAATAGAGGTGTAGGTCCACTGGGGCCAAGTTCAGGCTGGGCTGCTCCGGCCAGATTCACGCCCAGCCTGCTGTTCAGATGGTTGGCCACAGGGGAGCACCAATGCACCAGACTGACGTGAAGGAAGGGGACTTTCTGTGCAAGCCAGGTCTGGTGTGGTTGGGAAGAACGACTCCCCCAACCTTGGTAGCTCCTGTAATCCTGGAGACACTGAAGGCAGTTTAGGAAAAGGAAAAGTGATTGAGAGGCAAATTTAGGATGCTATGTCACAAGTCATTATTGGAGGGGGCTGCTCAAGGCAAGCGTCACCTCTGATACACTAAAAGACTGGACAAAAAGATCTTGAGAACACTTTTTGCTCTCCATTTTTAAAAAATTCTAGCTTAAATTTTATATCACTTCTAGATTTATAGAGATATAATTGACAAATAGAAATGTGATGTTTTGATATAGGTGCACAATGTAAATGATCGCCACAATCAAGTGAGTGACACATTCATTACCTCACATAGTTGTGTTTGTTTTTGTTTTTCATTTTGGAGTGTGCACTGAAAACATGGAAGCAAATTTCCAGTGTGCAGTATAGCGTCATTAACTGTGCTACCATGCTGTCGCTCAGGTCTCAAGGAGCTCATTTATCCTGCTTAGCTAAAATGTGGTGCCTTTGACCAATTTGGATTTGAACTGTTCAGGACACACACCAGGGATGAAGTTAATGTTTCACAACATGGCAGCTGTCTGATACCTGGTTGGCTTTTTCCTTGGCTGGGTGACCTTAGGCAAGTCACTCTCTCTCTCTCTCTCTCTCTCTCTCTCTCTCTCTCTCTCTCTAATTCTCTCTCTCTTTTTACTTTATTGTTAGCCCTGTACTTTCAACAGGCCCCCAGGGGGTCTGGGCTGTCCCAGTGTATTTTAAAGTATAGAGAGGAAAAGTCACCTTTCCTGACTCTGAAAAGTCTGCCTGAGGGCTGTCTCAGAGCTTGGTGGCTAGGCACAGGCTACCAGGTAATCTCAATACCTAGAGACTGGAGCCTTCTACCACCCTTCTCCTGAGGCCTGGAAGAGTGGCCTGGAAGAGTTTTGGTAGAAAAAAAAAAATACAGGAAATAGAGCTCCAGGTATAAATTCCACTCATTCATTTAGGATAATAATCCTCAGGTGGCTTTGTTCAGACTCATCTGTGACTAGCTTTGACTAGTGGCTTTTGGTTCAAGTGCTTATGCAGAAGTGCTGCTGACTCTCTGGAGTTTAAACATCCAGGGTCACAGCACCTGGCCTGAGCAATGGTATGAATTGTCAGCTAGGTGCTGACTGGAAAGGTGGAATTCTAGGCCCTCAGGTCCTGGGTAGGCTTTGTAGGCTTGGGTTGGGGCTGAGACATCTGCATTCTTTTAATTCTCTTTCCCCCTGTGAAATAATGCTGAAGAAATGAGTCACTTTCATTAGTGGGTAACTCCACTGCCATCTGGAAGCCTTTTTGATTACTTCTTTTTGTTTTAAATCATATCTTCGGGGGCTCTCCGGTTAGCTCAGTGGTTTAAACACCTGTGTGGGAAATCTCAGTCAGGTACAGGGGACTGAGGTACCGAGGTTTGATCCCCTGAGGCAGCCTCAGACAGAAAAAAAAATAAAAAAAATTAAAAATCATATCTTGGTACCTTGGAATTGTGGAGAGAGGGTTTTTAAAAAATCAGTTTTTTGGAACCAGTGTTTCCCTGTCTTCTGTTTAATCTGAGGCCAGCCCTCGGCCTTTCCTAGGCGGTAAAGCCGCTCGTGATGATGCGTTCCCTAGAACACTTTAGTTACCAGACAGTGCCACCCTGGCTGCTCCTGCCTGCTCAGCTGGGAAAGCAAACATGGACATCTTCAGGTGCTCCAGGGGCCAGAACCTAAATTTTGCCTTTCATTTGTCCCAAGTAAACAAGAAACAATGAGCTCAGGGTGGACAAAACACTGTGTGAGCTCAGTGTAGCGCAGAGCACAAATTCAAAACTGTTCGCAGCTGGCCCCTTCTCCAGGACCAGGACCCTCCCTTTCCCCCTCCTAGTTCACTGGCTCGTCTACCATCTAATCTTAAGCGCTTTCGCGGTTCCTGGGACTCCGTGGCCCATGACTACCCAGCTGTCTGTCCCTGAGGCCAGGGCACCCAGTCTGAGGGCTCCGTCCAGGCTGTAGCCTCCTCACCAGGAGACCAAGGGCTTTCCCTCTAGCCTGCGCATTCTCTATAAAAACCAGTCATAACAAGTTCACAGAAAAGGAAAGGCAGGGAGGGATAAGAGCCTGTATCTTGGCCTCAACATGAACCCAGAGACAGATTTACTCCAAACCACACAAAACAATGATGAGACTGTCTCGTTTGCATGGCTGTGGAGCTCTGCTCTGGTCAGGTCTTCCCCAGCTTCGGTGAGAAAGGGTCTGTGTTGGGTAGAGCCTGTGAAAGGGGGTGTGATAAGGGAGAGGATGCCCCCCTTAAAGCAGGAATGGAAGTTTAGCCTCCAGAGAGACCTTTCCACTGAAGTGGCAAAGGGAGGAAATGGCTGTCTGGCTGAGCAGGCCGCCTCTCTTTGGGGCTGTCTGTCAGACCTGTGTCCTGCTTGCCTCCACCCCTTCCGCAGCCCTTCAGGCCACAAGCCTCTCCTGGGAGGCTTGGCTTGTGCTTTTCCTGTTAACTCTTTCCACTCCTTCTACTCTACCTGAGTACATTAGCTCTTTCCCTCCAGCCTGCGGCACGGCCCCAAGTCCTGGCTCATTCTCTTTCTTCTAGATAGCATTTCTTTTCTACTTCTTTCCACTCACTCCTATGTCTTGTCCAGCCACAACTGTATTTGGTCAGCAGCCTGAAACTAGGATGTGTGAGGCGCCTGATTCTGAACAGCTCCCTAATTCGCCGCACAGTGCTGGAAAGCCAAGTAGGTTGGGGTAATGGCAGCCCAGACACTGTCCTTTATGGCAGAAGATGTGGAAAGTTTTACTCATTCATTCACTCACTTGTTCACTTAGTCAGTCATCCTCCTGGGATTGAAAAGGGCCCTCGGAGCTCCAGTGGCACAATTGGTTAGCGCTCGGTACTTATACTGAAAAGGGCCCTACACTATTCTAGTCTCCTGTGAACTGGCAGGTGGGCTGCTCCAGACAGCTGGCTGGAGATAGAATGGGGCTCTGTGCATGGCGCTCGGGCAGCAGCTCTGAGCAGCAGCTCCGCCAGGCTGAAAAACCACAAGGAGAAGCACAGGGCTGGAGCTTTGACCCTGGGCCAGCCAGCCAGCCAGCCAGCCAGCCTGCCGGCCAAGGCTGCAGCTGTTTCTGATTACCTGCCTGTGTTGCCTGAAGGGCTGGGTGTTCTTTCTCCCTTTTTCCAAAGAGGAAGTGCTGATGCCTCCCACAACTTGGGGACAAAAAGTGCAGACCTGTGGTTTCAAGGAGCCAGCTGAGGCCTTGCCTCCATCGCCTGGGCCCAGTGAGCTGCACCCTCACCATCTGGCCACCTGAGGCCCTGGCTGGAGAGAGCTACTCCAAGGACTCAGACCAATGGCACCCGCATTTCTCCTCAGATCCTCCTCTCACAGCATACTGCTTTTCAAGGCTCAGTCTCGAACCAACCCCCTCCTTGCTATGCCTGTCCTAAGATAATGGCCAGCACATCACCTGATCCTTTCTAAAGCAGTGAGATCCTGGCCAAGTGACTTAACACTGTGAGGATCTGATTTTTCAAAAATGGCTTCAAAGGAAAATGCCAATGCAACATGTGTAAAACATTAGAACCACCCCTCACATGTCACAACAGTACATTGTCACTTCATAGCCTCACAATATATGAGTGAGATATTACTCTGATGTCTATTTGGCTAACAAGGCAGCTGAGCCTCACCCAATTAGGAAGCACGCTCTAGGTGCCAGCAGTTAAGTGCTGTGTCTGGGCTTTCCACAGGGGTGGTCACACGTTACGTCCTAGGAGGGAGAGATGATCAGCTATGGCCACCACCTGCTTCGAGAGCAAGGTGGCTTCACCTTCAAAGTGGAATGCTGAGTCTTGGCCTGGACTCACTGCCACATGTGGGTGATGACCTGAGGTCAGTTCGAGGAGTGATACAGTAGATAAACAGTTGCATGTATGTGGGGCAAGCGCCTTGCTCGGAAGCGCAGAATCCTTGAGTCCTTTCAGAAAGTTTTCTTTGGACCTATCCAGCTATTTCAAAGTATGTCCTTGCTTGAAGGTTTTGGAGCCGGTGTTTCTCTTCATTTTGTGTCTCAGCAAGGTCTTCCACAGGATGAGGTGGCAGCCTTCCTGCCTCTGGTTTGGCCAAACTCCATTAATATCTTGCTAAGAACTCTTGATCCTCAGAGTAAAGCCTAAATTCTTTGCATTATGTAGACAGCCCTGCCCACTTTCCTACCTGTTCCTGCTTACGCATGTAGCCTTACTTTTCTAGCCCTCCTGCTGCCAACCAACAAAGACAAGTCAGTCATCCCTGACTTTGACTTGGTCACCAAACCCCTTGGTTCTACTGCAGAGCTAGTAACTCTTCATTGCTCTTATGATTCAAATGTCCATCCCCTCCATCTGCCCTGGTGGCTCCTTAGGGCAGCAGTCCTCCTTAAGCCTCTTCTTACCCCCATCAGAAATGATAGAATGTCAGATAGAGGTGACTGGTTCACATAGAGGATTGAAAATAAAGATGCAAAAGGATTTGTCACCCATCTCCAAGATAATCAGCAAGATGTGAAGTGGGAGCATAGTCCCACAGCATCTAGGGTAGAGTGAAGGAACTCCAGGAACTCCCCACCCCTAGCCACTGAGCAATGAGCAGCCAGAAAAGAAAATCATAGGTATTGGAAGCTGATATCCAGAAGCCTGAGTTATGGTACTTCCCAATAGTACATTTCCTACAATGGAAACCTGCCTTCTTCTTTCTTTCTGGATTCTTATATCCAGACAGAGTGAGAGAATGCATAAATATGAAAAAAAAAAAAAAAACCACTAAACACATGTGGTTCAAAGTCCCCAGACACCCTTTATTATACTTATTTGAAGAATTAAATGGTTGGTGAGAAATACATAATTTTTAACTCTCCTCATGTGGTCAGGCTTGCATTTGGTCCCAAGAGGAGAAACCCAAGAGCATGAGAAGACCAGAGGGCAAGTACATGGAAATTTGGCAAGATCATGCAGACTGCTGTTGGTGGCTGCAGCCAGACAGGAAAACTGAGATGGTGTGAGCAGAAATGGCTGGAAGGAAAAAGCTTTTCCAAAAAATTATAAGGGATCTTCTTTCAAGGAGCTGGGGGCCTCTGCAGACATGATCTCATTATTCCCCCTATATTCCCCCTGGATGGAAAGCCAGGGGTCTTTCCCTAGTATGAAGTTCAAGTCAACTTAGCTGACTTTCCTGATGAGGCCTAGCTCTGATGTGGAGGGACTGACAACTGACGATGGCAGGGTTTCCTGAAGTTTTGGGCATCTGTAGAAACTACTTGAGTATCAAGGGATAAAAATGAGAGGTGGGACAGTTACTCAAAGGGAATTGCTTCAATCTATTCTAAGGGGGAAGAGTTTCAACTTGCTTTGAGAGGAGAAGAGAAAGACCTAGTGCAGTGGAGGGAAATGCAAAGATTCCCAGAGGCGGATACTACATCATAAGCACTTTGATAGATCTTGACCTGGACCATATCACCAGCAGGTAGGAGACAGAGATGCCCTCATTATAGGTACTATGCGAGGGTCATGGAGTTGATTCAGAAGAAGAGAATTTGGCAGCTGTGGGGTGGTATGGGAAGGCTGGGTGCAGCAGTAACAACTAGTTCCCAACTGTGTTGTGTGCCAGGCACTGGGCTGAGTGATTTAGCGCAATGTCATCTTACTTAATTCATAGTAAACTGGGGTATATCTTGTAGCACTGCCCATTCATTCACTACGCAAGCACAGTGTGAGACAAAGGGCAGTGACATTCTTTGAGCAAATGGTTGACAACAATGTCCATTGCAAACTAAAAGGAGGTAGAAGTCATGAAAGAAGAGTAATTCTTAACTAAGTTGGTGTAAGATAAGACCTCATGCATGAATGATTGCTGTATTACTGAGCTGCACTCTCAGCCAGAAGCAAAGTGATCCAACAGTACTCACTGAGTATATGAACAAGGGAATAAGATCCAAATCCTAGGACCCTAGTGGAGAAGGGCCTGGGGGCTCTATGCCAAATAACCCAGACTAGACTAAGCTGTGGTTTTGAGTGTCCCTATGGCCTGCTGATGGGTTGATTTAAAATAGAGATAAAAATTCTTATAACAGGGCTGAGGATGTAACTCAGTGTGTTATCAGGTTTAGGGTGCTGAGTCTCTTTCTGTATGTGGTTCCTAGGTTCTTTCTGTCCTGAACAAAGAATTGGCCAAGATAAACACAAACAATAGCAAAGTTTTACTAAAGATAGGAAAAGGCTTTTGCAGAGTGAATTTCAGCCAAGTAAAAGTAGGAAAGAACAGCCTACAGTATGAAGAAGTGCCAACTTGCAAGGGTAAACACAGTGGCCAGAAAGTCAGTGTGGACTGTCTTTGTGTCACTTCCCAACCCAGGCTGACATCAGGTCTAGGTCATCCTATCGAAAGCCTGCTTGAGTTTCAGTGAAACGTCCACCTGCAGGGATTTGGGAACCATTCTGGGAGCTTGTCATACCTCCTTTCCCAGTCAGTTTTAGCCATGCCTTACCTTCCCGTATCAAGTGGTAGAGTAAATGTCTCATATGTGCAAGAATTCGGGTTCTATCCACAGTGAGGCAATAAAAAATATAGAACTTATTGGGAGAATAAAATAAAATAATGTCCAAACTTGCTTAGCACAGGATTGCCTATACTTATTGTTGAATAAACCCTTATTTAATGTACTTCACTCCAGTACCAGGCTTGGAAAACCAATTTAACTATTTCTGTATATTTGTAAGTAGGGCTTTTGTTTTTAATATTGTTGCTGTTGTTATTTTTAATTCTTCCTGCTTTGGGGGAGAAATGTGGTTTCTTCCTAAAACTTTGGGTTAGGCTTCAAGTCTTTCTACTTTAATACATAATGACTTATATGGAAACTTAAGGCATTTTTTTCCTCCAGCATAGAAAACTATGTTTTTGAGAGAAAATAGGCATTTTTTAAAAAAATTTATTTATTTATATTTTTTTTATTATGGCCAGCTCAGCTGGCCCTGGGGGTGGGGCTGGCACAGCATGTGGCGCTGGGGATCGAACTGTGGTCCCTGCAGTTGCCTAAGCTTTCTTAAGCAAGCACTTTAGACCACTGAACCATCACGCTGGCCCTAGGCATATTTAAGCTGACAGAATCTCAATAAACTTGGTGACTATGGACACTGAGTGACATTACAATAAGTGACCTATGCTTTGAGGAAATCATCTTATCTAAGTAATTTAGAAAAACAGAATAGGCATTCAGATTAAACTTTAACAAGACAGGAAGATATAACTAATGTACCACAACCCCAAAAGACAAAAAACTGATTGTAACCAGGGTCCTACCTGATCTCGGTCGAGAAGATTAAATATTTGTTAACATAATGAAGATCCTATAGTTTGCATTGGGTTATTATAAAACAGCACTGGTTGAATCTGAGCTTTGGTTTTTTATTCTGATGTTTGAAAAATTCCAGCATTTTGTCCTACATAGATATTATGAAAGAATCATTTTCCCCAAACTGAAAACCATCCCCAACCACTTCATGGTTAATATACCCAAGCTAGAGTCTCTGTTAATCACTTTTCCTTGCTTCCAAGGCTGAAAGGCAGAGAACCCTACTTTTGGCATGGTTGGGGAAAGGGAAAAAAAATCAATTTTTCTGTGTCTGTTCATCGTGAAGCTCTGTGGTCTGACATACAAGAAAGAATGCCATTTACCAGTATTGCCACATCTCCATCTTTTTGGTGCCAATTTAAAGAAACTTGAGAGATCTTAGTATCTCTGAGGGGGAGAGAAGCCCTTGGCTTAACTGGAATGTGTAGCTAAATTACAGGTGGAGATGGGGGACTGCAGAGAAAAGGGCGGCATCAGCCACTCCCTTGGAAAGGTCCTCTTCTGTTCCTATCCCTGGTATTTATTTTGGCCCCAGGCAGCAGACTCCTCTGGGGAAAGAGGAGCCTAATGGAACAGGGGCAGGGAGGAGGCAGTTGAAAACCAGCAGGGTTAGTGATGAGTTGGTACAAAACACACCTAAACAAAATACTGGCTTTAGGGTGGGTCAGGTATTTCTGGACTGTTCCATGACTATCAAAGCCAGTACGCAGAGCTAAACACATTTGAATTCCGGGCTCCTGGCATGCTTCAATTTCCTGAAAAACCCTCCCCAAAATAGACCCAGTGCTTTAGTTTAAAAGCTGTAAGTCTCCTCTCCTGCCACCATAACACAAGCAATCGCTTTGAAGTTGACAAATTTGATGGTAAGTGAGGCTTCTGAAAGACTGATGGAGGTTTTCATTTACCTATGAGAGGTGAATGCCTATGGAATTGGCATTTGCTGGCCCTACATCCTTCTTTTGCTCCAGGCACATCTGTATAGGCACCCAGATTGGTGGGACAGCACCTCCCTCTCCTGTAGACTTCAATTCTTCTCAGAAAGTGGGGCTCACCTGGACTAGAACCAAGAGGAAACTACGTGCTCACAACCTAAACTGAAAATTTGACACATTCTGCTTCCAGAGAGAAGGAGAGAAGTGGAATAGAGAGCTAGAAGGATATGAATGTCAGAATCATTTTCAAGTGGAGATACTGTGAATGACCAGGGAATGTTGCTCTGGGAACTAGAAAGGCAAACCTCACAGTGCTGGCTTAGTTTGTAAACATGGCTTTGCCCATGGATTACCCACTTGCTTGTATTATGTATCCTTATCAGCAGGGTAAGGAGCCTGCCTGTCTCCCAGCTTGTTGGGCCCCTCACACTCTCATACATGCTTAAGCTTTGGACCCTATGACTGTAAATGAGTGAAAACGTAATGGTTTCATTGCTAAAGTTTGGATCTTTAATATCTCTAATTGGTTGGGGTACTGAAGACCTAATCCTCATTGGGATGCTATTTGGTGGTCTCTCTCTCTCTCTCTCTCTCTCTCTCTCTCTGTGTCTCTTTGGTATCTGGAATCGAACTCATGACCTCACACTTGCCAGGCAGGCACTGTGCCACTGAGCTACATCCCCCACCCTATGGTGGTCTTTGGGAGGTGGTAGGACCTCATGGTAGGGCATAATGGGAAAGTGTTTAGATCACTGGAGCTACATTCTTGAAGGTGATTATAGGACTTCACCCTCCCCTCTTTCATTTCATGACCGTGAGCTGAGAAATTTTCCTCTACCGCTTTTTCCCATCTTGATGTGCTGCCTTGCTTTAGGATCAAAGCAACTAGAGTGGTCGTAGCCTGCCATCTTTAAAATTGTAAACAAGACTAGGAACTTAGGAGTTCAAAATAAATATTTTCTTTCTTTCTTTCTTTTCTTTTTTTTTTTCTTTTTT
>PVKN010044988.1:0-10009 GCA_004027915.1 Capromys pilorides
GACCATTTGCCATGCACCAACCTACCGAGAGAGAGAGAGAGAGAGAGAGAGAGAGAGAGAGAGAGAGAGAGAGAGAATATTAGGGCATCAAATCACTAGGGGAAGAAACTGATTGGAAACATTGGCTAGACCTGGAGCAGCCACAGAAGAAGATGATAAAACAACATATAGAATAATGAGTCAAATTCACTTTGAGAAGAAATGAAAGTGTGTAAAAAGGCTGAGTGTGGAAAAAAAAAAATAAGGACCTCTGAGAGAAGTGACCCAGCTTTACCTTACTGTGAAATACATATATATATATATATATATATATATATATCTTGACTTTCATTCTACAGGAGTAGACTACAAAAGCAACTGGCCACTGGATATATAATATGGGAACTGAACCCAGGGCTTCATACTTGCGAGGCAGGTGCAGTTCCACTGAGTTACATTTCAGGACTATATGAATGTGAAATATGAATGAATTATTTAAGTAAGATCAATATGCAACACAGCATGAAGATTTAAGAAGCAGGCAGCTGTATACTAGTAGGCTTGATGTGTGCAAACAGTGAGAAACACTGCATTTTCATATTTTAGTTAAGTATGAAAGAGTTCTGAGAGAAGGAAAAGGGCTTTACACAAATATTTTGAGAATACAAGTACTGAGCTTGTGGTTACTACTTGAATATCTTGTTCCTATTCTTTCAGTGATACAATAGAAAGTGGAGGATATTTGTAAGTCAGATATTCCAAGATACTTAAGGAGAGAAGCATTAATAATTTGGCAAATTCTTATTCTGAATCTTGTCAAATTGAATGGAGGCAAATTCATTTGCCAGAAATTGTTATGAAACATTAATTTTAAATTCTAAAGTGCTATTTCTTCTGGGAATGTATTTATTAATCTGGAAGTTATGTTTGTTTTACATGGTCCTTATGGAAAATTGTGTTTTCTAGATGTTTTCAGGAAATATATTTGTTATAAAGTGTTTATTATAGCACATGAGTTTGTGTATCTAAATTATAACATGCACACAAGTACTGTAGTAGCCAGCTTGCTATCATGAGCTCACTAATGTTACTATAGGAAGGTCATTTATACATAAAGTACTTGAGTCTACTTTCAAGCAAGAGAGAGTTAATCTTGACTTTCTTTCTATAGGAGTAGACTACAAAAACAACTGGACACTGGTCAGATTCATCATCTTAACACAATACAAAGTGATTTTCCATAGCACAATACATACATTTAAATGAGAAAGCTAAAGAAAAATTCTCAAGGAACTCTGATTTCAGAGATTTCAACCTACCAAGATATCCTGTTTGTGTGTCATAATATTTTGCCTAGATCTTCCATTTTCCAGGACCGTATCTGCCTCAGGAGTCACCTGAGAATTAGGGATGGGTTGGGAAAACCATTTCTGGAGCCTGGTGTTGCTCATCACCAACAGCTACACAAGATCAGAGTGAACTGGCAGTTCTTATGAGAGCCATGCTCATTTGTCACCACTATGTCCCTAACATCTGTGACAAGGCCTGACCGTAGAAGGTATATGACAGGTATTCTTTGAATGAATGAATCTGAATGAATAAACTAATTGCAGCTCTCTTTTCCTATGGCACGTGATATGCTGCAGAACACATCTTGGTTTCTCTTTTTGTGCAACACACATAAAATTCCCATCTACCACTTCAAAGACAGCATTGTATAATGGAATTACAGCCTCACTGGCAACAGGCCAAAGCTTACACAGTCATAAAATGTCATGATCATAGTTTTCTCCCTTGTATTACTGATGATGAAGCATGCCCCAGGAGGAGGCACAGTTGCATCTGGGTGTTTCCCATATTCACTCTGTGTGTTCATTCTCTCATTCATGCCTTCTTCCTTTATGGAACTGCTTCTACCGGTGTCAACTACCAAATCAGACCCAGGAATCACGTGTCCATTCAGAGAGAGGGGTCTTTCTCAAAGGAGTGACTAGTAGTGGAAATTAAGGCATGCGGTGGAACCAATACTCTTTACACTCAGCATGCAGATGGACCATATCTGTTACTTGCCAAATCCAAACACAATGCAAAGTCCAACATTCCCTCAGGTTAGTGATGATTCTGGGTAAACCAGCCACTTACCCTGTGGACATGTCAAACTCTCCCTTGGTCCAGAGAGGACAGAAGTGGGTCTGCAAAATTTGAGCGTCTATTGCTGGTAGGTAATCAGTGGAGGGCAGTTGGTGGTGTTATTCAGAATGCAGGAGGTTTAGATTTCCTGGTATATTGATGGTCACTGTCATGACCTGCAGGCACAAGTGGACATTATGGTGCCCTCTTTACACATCTCTGAGGTGACTCTTTCCCTTGCCTCCTCTGCCAATGGTGGTGATGATGATGGTAGTGATGATGTCTGTGTGTGTACAAGGACTCCTTGGACCCAGAAACGTCAATGGATGGTTGGCACATACCAAGAAAGAGCAGCCCTCCCAAGTACCATATTGTAGGCCATCACTCTAGGGTTTAAATTCACTTAAAAAGTTCATGAGAGTATCCACTTCTTAGAACAGGAAGCTATTTTTGGAAGAACCTGGCCCGAAACCTCACTGATTTTTATAAACAGAATTGTTTTGGAAATTGATCAGCTTTCAGTCATGGGATGGGGCGAATGAAAAATGTTCTCATACTGACCCTGCCCAGCATGATCTCAAGTGATTCTTACTGGGATAAAATAAACCTACCATAGATGAACTAAGAGGATGTTTTCTTCATCCAAAAAATAATAACATATGGTTGCTGCTGTACTTGGGAACCCTAAATGTTCTATAAGGCTGAGTGTTTAGGCTCTGAGGTAAGGGATTCAAGTGCCATGAGGTTGATTCATGGTTGATGGTGACAGAATGGGAAAAAACTGGGAAGTTTTGAGGAAAAAACAAAAAATTAAGTGTTCTGTGAGGAAGCAATTTTCTGAGGAAGGGGAGGGGGTCTAGAGAATTTTACTTCCTGAAACAGCCAGTGCATTGTCTGTGAAAGTGATGAGAGGCACCGGGCACCAGCGCTGGATCTGCAAGGCCAAGGTCCAGGTATCATGCTCTATTGGGAGCAGGATGGCCACCCCCAAGGTTTTTTATTGTATTCAGCATTCTAGATTCCAAACAACCCTGATGCAAGGAGGGGTGGAGGAAGCCCACCCACAACCTGCTGAAATGTGTAACTCAAAGTAGATTGCCAAAGCCCTACCTAGAAGGGCATGTCTTGCAGAAAATGCACAGGAGGTCATGACAGGGATCTAGGGGCAAACACAGCTGTTTTTAGGGAAGACACAGTAGAAGTGAGCTCCTGCTGTGCCTAGAGAGGACAGGGCATCCCACATTCACACCTGACCTGCCTCTCATGGTCCTTCATCTCAGGGGAGGGATGGCCTCCACGGACATATGCCCAAAGTCCTGCATGAAGTCATTTCTGTGTGCTGTTATTCTGGTTTTCAAAGTGAAATTTCCTCTTGAGAGTGAGAAACTTTGCCAAATTGCTTAGTTACCAAGAATATGTTTTCAGGCAGATTTACAAACTCCATCCATCCTTCCAGGCTTTAATAACCAGAAACTGTCTTGGTTTATTTCCCTGGGCCTGGTTGAGATCAGGCTTCCTGAACCTGCCAGACAGAGAACTCTTGTCTGAAACCTGTGCAGGGAGGGTTTTCCTCCATCCCAGATGCCCTCATTCTAGGGGATAAATTAGCTGCTTTGATTCTGCTGCCCTTGTCACAATCCCTCATTGCACTGACTGCCTTTTAAGAAGAACCTACTATGTGCCAGACCTCTGCTAGAATTTGCAGATACTAAAATGGTATAGCAAGATTGGCCCTGTGACTGTTCACATTTTCACTTATTTAACCTTCAAAACAATCCTATGAAGGCAATATTAATGCTTCTTTTCTGCAGAAAGCGAAGACACACAAAGAGCCCTTAGTAGTATAACCAGTATGACACCATTATTAAGTGTGGGAACCTAGATTGCAACCCAGGAACCCAGATCCCAAAGCCCATGCTTGTGCTCACTGCACTGTCATCAGACCTCACGTTCCAGCCCTGAACTTAATAACTCCCCTGTGTCAAACAGCATGCTGGATATGCATGCTGGAAATGGATACAGGGAGCCTTGGGGCACACAGAGGGGCTGATTCAACCTGGAGACCTCTGCATTTGAACATATGGTGCCCCAGTTTGTCCCATTGGCTTTGGCATTATTTTGATAATGTCTCTTGTGTGCCCCGGGCCTAAGAGCAACTTGTAGCTGAGAGTAAAATAGTCTCACCCCATGTTGCATTAACATGAACACTTTGAGTGCCCCTGAATCTCCGTCAGCCCCTTCCTGTAGGGAGGAGGTGACTGGCTTTCTAGAAGAGAGGCCACCACAGGTCCCAGCCTGGGCACCCCTTTATCCCTGAGGATAGAATGTTCTCCCCCAACCTGTCCTTGAACTCCAGTTCTGGTTCTCGTTTTGCTCCCCACTTGCCCTTTCTCCAGTCACAGTAGCCACATAGGCATTCACTCTGCAATTTCAGGCACACCTACTATGCCCAATCTTACTCTTGGTTTTGGAAGAATTGAAGAGAACAAAACAGAGCATGGGTGAAGAACCAGGCTTTAAGGAGATGGTGGAGACTTGCAATGAATTAAATAGAGCAATGTACTCATTGATTCCCAGATCTGAACCCAGCTCCTAGTTCTGCACCTGGAGGAAGAAGCAGATGTTGAGGAATGCTGGTGTGTTGGCTGTTGGTGATGTGTGTTCTGCAGAGATACAAAGCAGAAAATAATGAGGGACATGCACAGCAAGGCTGTACTCCGGAGAGATGTCCCTGGGATAGGAATCCATAAACAAATCAGGGAGAAAGTCAAGCAAACAACTGAGAGACAAGCAAACAACTGAGAGACAAGTACTCTAGCCAGAGGAAGCAGCACAAGGTCTTGCAAGGTCCTGAGGCAAGAGAGTGTCAGTAGTGCCTAATGTCTGAATGTGTTGGAGGAACCTATGTTGGAAGGGATAGAATTGGGACAATAGGCAGCTGGAGCCTGCACTATGAACAGAGCTGGCTCTGATGTCTTGTTTTTCCACAGCCCACCCATGCAGACTTAAGTGAATACTTGCACCTTTCTGAGTCTTTTCAGGCTGCCAAATGGGGAGCTATATATCAACCCAGCACAAGGTTGAAGTAAAGCAAATAGCATGTGCATACTTGATTCGTTAGGGGGAAGGAGACTTCACTTCTCTAGCACCCCATTATCTGGATGACCATTTAGAAGTGGGATCCTGGAGCAATGTCAGCTTCTGTTTCCATTCTGTTGTAGTACGCTGAGGTGGATTAACTAAAGGTCAGCTTATAACACCCAGATGAGCTGAATCAGTGTGGATTTGGATGTGGAAGGCTACCTGAGGAGGAAAGGTGCAGGCTGTGACTGGAGAAGGCTGTCATGCTGGTTTTCCTGATATAAACTCAGTTGTCATCACTGAAAGAGCTTAGGTCTTCACAGTTGCTGAGGATGGCTGTGGTACGTTTCAGGGGAGCTCTGGTCCTTAACTTGAACACCACTTGCTGGCCCACTGCAGATACCTCAGCCTGTTGGCACAGATCTTTCATCCCACTGGTGCAGACTTTCCAGCTTTCACCTCTGAGCTTTGGGCCTTCCCAGTACAGATCCTTGATACAGCCTTGCATGAGACATCGTCATGGACTCTATGCCTTCAGCTGGACACATGAAGAATGCTGCTATGGGATTTAGTCTTCAGCTAAACTTGTACAGGACATTATTGTGAGATTCAGGCCCTCACTCAGATTCTTTGGATTTCTAGTGTGCTGGTAGATCTCCTACACTCTTTTAGCATTTGACTGTTTTGGAGAATATGATAAAATAATCCTATGAGTTATGTGTCCTGTATTAAATCTATTCCCTTGAAACCCCTGACTATGACACACACCAGGACATTCCTACTGTCCAGGGTTACTTGCATGACAAAAACATCACCTTGCATTAGGAAAGAAGTAGTGTCATATGCGCTCCTTACTGGATATCCTGGCCATCTTCTAAGATTGGTAGAAGACTCCAATTCCTGTTACCACTCTACTTGCCACATAAAGGTGCATGCAACACAGAGAAGCCCCTCAACTGGACATCCTGGGGTGAGAGTACCCTGGGAGACCCGCATGGCTGCCCAGGGTGGCTTTGCTATTGTCCTTGTCCCAGAAAGATCTGGGTTATCTGTGACAGAAGGTGATTCCTCTCCACAATACTTCGGAATGAGACCAAAGGCACTGAGGCTTTGCAAAGTTGGGGTCTTAGAAGGAGAGTAGATGGAGTCAAGGTGCTGGCTCCCAGTAGGGTGGGGCCTGGGATCAGAGTATATGTGGGGTGTTAAGGATGATGTGGTTTCCATAAAATGGATGGAGATTAAACAAGCTACTACAAAATAAAATAAGAATCAAAGACCTTTTTCCTAATTTAGCTGTAGGACAATGTTACTGGTCAACTAAGACTTCTAATCTTGTTAGCTCATCTCATTTTAATCTCACTGGATGGTTTATGTCCAGACTGCTTTGGCTATGTGGTTCTATCTATGCCATTATACAACCACAGAATTTCCAACTTGGAAAGGCCTTTGAGATCAGTTAGGCCAACTGCTCTTTTACAGGCGATGTCACAGAGGCCTGGAGGTCTGATGACAACTCAAGGTCACTCCTTCACCAGTGTCAAGTAGGAGTGAAAACACATTTGGTGCCTTGCAGTCTAAATTATCTCCTACTTTCCAGACTCTGGCATCTATGACCCAGTGTCCCTGGTATGTTTATACTAAAGACAGCAAGCCCTAGGGACACATTTTTGAAAATTCTACATTTTTGTCTGAATTTTTAATCAAAGCATCCTGTTCTCCTCTGTCCTAGTCTAACAGTTTCCCTTTGTTTCTGTAAGTCATTCACCCCCTGCATTTTTTGCTGCCTTTTACTCTCATTCTCTCATCAAAGAACCTATCTATTTTTCAAGGTCTTTTTTTTCTCTTCCTATTTAGCTATTGTTGGCTGTTCTCTGACCCGAGCATTCTCAGCACAAGTTATGGATAGCAGAGGGCACCCAAAGGCCATATGGTAGCTGCTTGTACACTCGTGTGATGAAGAGCTGAGTTGAGAGGAGGGAAATCATGCTTATACACTTTTTTCTTTGCCTTCATTGTTCATTTACTAAGAGCAATGTTGAACTACAGTCTTCTAGGTTAGGCAATTTCTTGTGGCTGAGCCATTAGTATGGCCTTTGAAGATTCCCTAACACTCACACATGGGTTTAACTCTCTACCTCAGTGACTGATCATATGTAACGTGACAAAGCAAGTGCAGTCCAACCAATGAGATTGCAAGAATGGAAGATCTAAAGATCTTTCACTTGCCTCACCCCCAGGAGCTCCAAGTGATATTGTTCTATCACTGTCTCTTCCATTAAGAAAGACAAGAAGAATATTTCTTTTGTAAACTACCATAAGAGCAAGTAGGGCATCATTTTGAATGATTAGTAAAGATACAACAGCTCTGATATTTTACTTGCTCTGAAGATTCAGAGATGGTTCAGTGAACTTCACAAGGAGAGTTGGGGTTGGGAAAAAGGTTTTGCTGGAGGTATCCTGCCCTTCAGAGGACACTGGCCAGGCAAGGATCAGGGAAGGAGCGGGATATGAAGCATCAGAAAATGGACAGCCCTGAGACATCAAAAGAAGCAGGAGGCAACATGGAGCATTTAGGCTATGGTAGAGCTGACACAGAATGCAGGAGCCTGAGATGGAAGCAGATAAAGCTAGATCAGCAGGCGCAGACTGGACCACCAAGCAGGCTGCCTTGCTCCTGCAGGAAAGATCTTCATCCAGAATCCAGAAAGGGAGTCTCCAAATTCCCTGCCACCATCTTCACAGTGTTTGTGTCTTCATATTTTTCATAATCTTTGCAGAAACATTCAGTTGTCAAATCAACTGCTGGAGAGACAAGGAAGCCACTGGTTTTTGTTTCTGTTTTTCAGATTGACCTTGCTTATGACAGCACCCAGAGCAGATGTTAGAGGAGAGAGACTAGAGGTAGAAAACTCAAGAGAAGGATGCAGCAAACTAGGGGAGTGGGGACAGGAGGCCACAGGGTGAGAGAGGGGCAGCAGGGCTTTGTGGGTGTGAGGAGGTTCTGAGGAAGGGCTTAGAGATTGACCAAGGCTGAAAAGTGAGAGGAGAAGACTCTGGCATGGCTGCATGACTCCCTGTTCAGTGGCACATGATGGCGTCACAAGGTAAGGGAGGCTCCAGGGAAAGAAGTAGGTTTGAGAGAAGATGAGAAATGCATCTTCAGAGATTTGATAATTCCATCTCCTTAGACAAAAGACACTGGAGAGAGTAAGAATATATGCAAAGCATGAGGCAAGTCAGGGATGAGGCTAGAAATGGATGTAGACAGAAATTACATACATGCAAGTTAGTGGAATGGCTGTAAGGAGGTCATGAAGAGAGAAGATGAAGCTGGTGATAGAGCTTGGAACAGACCAACATGTGAAGAGTGGAGCAGGAGAAGACTGTGAAGGAGATGGTGAAGAGGTATCATGGGAGGCTGAAGGGGATAATAGTGGAGTGACATGGCCTTGAGAAGCAAGGACCAACTCACCCAGTACGGTGAGAATTCTAGGAACTACTTGGATCCCACAAGTGGAGTCCAGGTAGCTTTGGTTGGGACAACACCATAGTCTGATTCAGAAGGAAGAAAGCTGGTTCTGGGTCTGAAATTGTGTGTGAAGAGGTGAAGAAAAGGTCATGTATGTGAAGCATTCCATGGGGAAGTCGAAGCAAGCAAGAGGAAGCCAGGGCTGGTACAAGAGCAAGGGTAATGCTTGTGCCCACTGTGTGAAAGAGCACGAAGCCTATTGGTGGTTGAGAGGGAGCAGCAAGACAGAGGGTGCAAATCCAGGAAAAAGGTGAGGTCTGAGGCAACGGTGATGTGTGAAGTGCAGAGCCATCTTCCAAAGGGAGTGAGGGGCTCCAGAACCAGATTGAGCCCTGAAAGGAAGCCATTTAAGTTCCTTAATTGGTGGAGGCGCAGTAGGGTTGTGATCACCACTGTTACAGAGTGAGGTGGTGGCAGGGATGGCTCTGTCTCCTCCAGAAGAGATCTGTTTCTCCAGTTCTATTTCTGGAGCTTTGGAGATAAGCCGTGACCGACTGGCAGGTTCCACGGGCTGCAATTGCCTGATAACTGTGCACTTGTGCATTATCCATGGCTTATGAGCAATGCCTAAAGAACATGGCCAGCAGTGTCTGCCAAAGGTCAGGCTCGCGTTGAGTGAGGTTGTATTTCACCATCATTGACCTGGAAGAAGGAACAGGAGACACCCATATAGCATGGTGGATGTTACAGAGGGAAACAGCAGAGCTAGTATTTTGGAAAAGAGAAGTAATCTCAGCGACCTGAACTAATGAACAAATGATCCCAAGAGGAACAAAAGTTTGCCAGGAATTGGATAAAAAAAATAACATCACATATGCATAAAGGTTAAAGATTCAGAAGATATAGCTCAGCAGGAAGAAATGCAACCATAAAAAGAGGTTTTAAAAGTCAAAAAAATCATGTTTCCATTACCATCCATTTGGATCTTGTAATTCTTACAGTATTAGATCTAACATAAATCTTTTTCTCTTTAAAATGATTAGCTAAAAAGAGCCAGAAAAGAGAAAATAATGAAAGGATGAAAAATATAACATGTAGAAAAGATAAAGGGTAGGAGCAGAGACCAGAATAAGCGACTGGGAATAGTACTAACACTCTGGAAGCTGAGGAAGAAAAAGACCCAGCTCGGGTAATTTAGCAAGACCCTCCCTCAATGACTGGAAAATTAAAAAGTATAAATTTTATAAAAGGCTGTTGCACTGTGGTATACCCTGAGTTCAGTTCCCAGAAATATGATAGGTAGATGATAGATAGATGCATACATAGATAGGTAGATAGGTAGATAGGTAG
>PVKN010044989.1:0-10009 GCA_004027915.1 Capromys pilorides
TTATTCTCTTTGAACTAAGAGGAAGTAGTTGTATACATAGTTCAATGTTCCATAATTGCAGTGATTTATCAGTGAAACTGGCAATCTTGGAGGCTATTGATGTAAGCCTTTTAGAGCTCATCATACTAATCTAGCTCTCTGCGTTTTATGCCTCATAGTTAAACTTTTCTGCTGGGTGGTTAAAGGCAAGTTAAAGCAAGACTTGTAGAACAAAACATTTAATTTTTACATCTTCCAAGGTCAAATCTCCTCAGGATTAACTTTGGAACCATGTATAGTGCTTTGTAGAACTGTTGTCAGTGTCAGCCACTGGGGTGTCATGGCCATTCCTTGATCAGTTTGCTCTCTGTGAAAGCCTGAGAGAATGTTTTCTCCCTAGGTGATTCTCCTTAAACACACTATATTTCATTTATCCCTTTCCTCCGTGGTCCCATGATCTCCTTGAACAGAAAATTTGGGAAACCATTGAGTTATAGGATGTTAGAGTACAGATTCTCTTATGTTCTGAGTCTCACTGACCTTGAAGGGCTAGAACCAAAGTATGGCTATCCTTGTAGCCTTTTTTTTCTCTAATTTTTGATCTGTAAACTTATATTCTTAACCCTCAAGAAGAGAAGTTCATGATACTGCTCCTCTATAACATAGGTATTTGAGCTTAACATCAAAGCCTTTCTGAATATCAAACATGTTACACTTAACTTGGAATTGTTATTTTCCACCAGTCATTGATATCCTAATAAATCTCTATAGAATGTGATAAAAGCAGTTACACATTTTTACATAGACATTTAGGAATCCAATAATGTACTAAATTGTAGCCTGTCAAGCCTATGACATTTTGCCTAGTGTCTTACTCTCATGTGAAACTCTTTTTTGTTTTCTTGTTAAGCTACCATTTACTTGAGACAGAGTATAGCAGTAACTGAAATCACCTTGGAAGAAGCACACATCTAAAAGACCACAATGACAGGCATTCCAATCACAGTTTTAGTGTTGCACATTGCTATCATCAGTGTGAAAAACCTTTTGAAGGTTCTTAGGACCAATATCAGATTCATCCTGTGTATGTAAGTGCATGATTTTGCTCCTGCTATGTTTCCTCTCTTTTCTGCTTCCAGTCACTTCATGGTTTAATCCATAGGTCTTGAATTTCCATTCAGCTGTATTATGCCTTTCCATTTTTATTTCTTCTTTGGAGTTCTTACACTAGGGAGACTATATGATATTTACACATGTAGGTCTGGTTTATTTCACTTATGAGTATATGTTCAAGATACATCCATTTATATATGAAGTCTTCCAATTTATCATTCTTTATAGATGAATAATATTCCATTGTATCAAAATACAACATCTTTTTCAACCATTCTTCAGATCATGGGCATTTTGGTTGTTTCCAAGATTTGGCTGTTACAAATTGGGCTGCTATAAACATAGGTGCACAGATATCACTATGATACGATGTTCTCAGTTCTTCTGGGAAAATTTCCACTAGGGGGATGACTGGATTGAATGGAATTTTCAGTTCTAGTTTTTTAAGTAACCTCCACACAGCTTTCCATAATGGTTGCACCAGTCTGCATTACCACCAGCAGTGGAGAAGAGTTCACTTTCCCGCACAGCCTCTCCAACATTTGTTGTTGGTTGATTTCTTTATGATAGCCATTCTTTCTGGATGAGATGGTATCTAAGTGTTGTTTTAATTTGCATTTCATGGACGGCTAGTGATATGGCACCTTTCTTCATGTATTTGTAGGCTTCTTGAATTTCTCTGAGAAGTGTGGGTTCATCTCAGATGAACATTTCTGGATTGGGTCTTTGAAATTTGGGACTCTATTGGATTTTATTTCTTTATAAATTCTAGATAGAAGACCTTTGTCCAAATATTTATTAGGTGAAATCTTTTCAAAATTTGTGGATTGTCTTTTCACTCTGTTGGTTAATTTTTTTTGAGGTGAGAAAACTTCTTAGCCACTGGAGGTCCCGGTTGTTGATTCTTTCAAATGTCAAATGTGCATTTTGATTTTTCTCGATGAACCCTTTGCCTACCCCAATGTTTTCAAGATTTTCTCCCACTTTCTCTTCCAGGAGATTTAATGTATCTCTTTTAATATTTAGATCTTTAATCCATTTTGACTTTAGTTTAGTGCATGGTGATAGACCTGGGTCAAGTTTTAGTTTTCAGCATATAGAGAGCCAGTTTTTCCAACACCATTTATTAAAGAGGCTATCTTTCTTCCAGTAAACATGTTTGGCCCCTTTGTCAAAAATAAGGTGGCTGAGTGTGTTTATATTTGCTTTTACATCTTCTAATCTATTCCATTGATCCTCCGGTCTTTTTTTGCCAATACCATGCTGATTTTATCACTGTAGCTTTGTAGTATAATTTTAGGTGAGGAATTGTAATGCCTCCTGCTTTGTCTTTGTTGCACAGAATTGTCTTTGCAATTATGGGTCTTTTTTTGGTTCCAAATAAATTTTAGGAATGACTTCTCAGGTCTGTGAGGTATATTGATGGTATTTTGATAGGGATTACATTAAATCTGTATAACAGTTTAGGGAGAATGGCCATCTTCACAAATGTTGGTTCTTCCTATCCAGAAGCAGAGAATATCTTTAGATTTTCTGAAATCCTCTAGGATCTCTTTTTCCAGAGTATTGTAGTTTTCATTGAAAAGTTCTTTTACTTCTGTAGCTCAATTTTTAAGTATTTCATTTTCTTTGATGCTATTGTAAAAGGTATTGTTTTTTAATTTCTCTCTCAGTGTGTTATCTGTAGAGAGAAATGCCATTGACTTTTGTGTGTTGACTTTGTAACCTGCTATGCTACTTAAATTGTGTATTAATTTTAGTAGCTTGTTGTTGGAGATTTTGGGTTTTTCCAAATAAATTATCATGTGATCTGCAAATAATGATAATTTAACTTCTTCTTTATCTATTTTTATTATTTTATTTCTCTCTCTCATCTAATGGCTATAGCTAATAGATTCCAGAACTATACTGAATAGGAGTGGTGATAGAGGACATCTTTGTTTTGTTTTGTTTTTACCAAATTTGAGAGTAAAAGACTTCAGTTTTTCCCCATTTAGAATTATGTTAGCTGTGGATTGTCATAGATGGCTTTTATCAGATTTAGGTAGAGGCCCTCTATTCCAAGCTTCTGTAGGACTTTGAACATGAATGAGTGTTGGACTTTGTCAAAAGCTTTTTCTGCACCAATTGAGGCAATCATGATTTTTGGCTTTAGCTCTATTGATGTAATGTATTACATTTATAGATTTGTGTATATTGAAGCATCCTTGCATCCCTGGCATGAATCCCACCTGGTCATGGTGTATAATCTTCTTGATGATTTGTTGTATTCTTATGGCAAGGATTTTATTGAGAATTTTTGCAGCTATGTTCATGTACACTGGTTTTGGTATTAGTGTAATACGTGTCTTTAGGAATGATTTTGAAAGGATTGCTTCCTTTTCAATTCCATTGAAGAGTTTGAGGAATATTGGGATTATATCTTCTGTAAATTTCTTGTAGAATTCAGTGGTGAATCCATCAGGCCCCGGACCTTTCTTTGTCAGCAGGCTTTTTATTACATTTTGTATTTTATTGGCTGTTATTGGGTTATCAAGAGTTCTTATATCTTCTTGATTCAGTTTTGGCAATTTATACTTTTCTAGGAATCTGTCTATTTCTTCTGTGTCTTCAATTCTGTGAGAGTAAAGATTCTCAAAGTAGCTATTTAAGATCCTCTGAATCTCTGGTGGGTCTGTAATAATTTTACCTTTTTCATTCCTTATTGCTTGAATTTGAGTCCTTTTTTTTCCTCTTTTTGATGAGGTTAGCTAGGGGCTTGTCAATTTTATTTAATCTTTCAAAGAACCAGCCTTTTGATTCATTAATTCTTTGTTTTGTTTTCTTTGTCTTGAGTTTTGAAGGGTATAGCAGTCTGGACTGGAATTTGTTTTCATGGAAGACTTGAAGCACTCTGCTCCATGCTCTTCTTGATTTCATGGTTTGTGAAGAGAAATCTGCCATTATTCTGATGGGTTTTCCTTTACATGTGATCTGTTTCTTTTCTCTAGCAGCTTTTAGTATATTATTATTCTGCTGGATTTCTCTGATCTTGACTATTATATGTCTTGGTGTGTTTTTAGATCGGTTGATGTTATTTGGAGTTCTATATGCTTCAGTTACCTGAATATCTGATTGTTTTCTCAAATCTGGGAAGTTTTCTGCTATTACTCCTCCCATATTCTTTTTATATCATTTGTATTGACTCCTTCTTTCTCATTGATTTCTATTAATCTCATGTTGTTAATTTTTGCATCATCTTGCAGATGTTAAATTATTTTTTCCTGCATCCTAGTTGTTTTTAAGAGATCCCTTCTTACCCTTTTACTAGCTGTGATGGTATTTTCAAGATCTCAGACTCTATCTTCACTTTCATTCATATGGTTTTGCCAGATGGTGATTGAGATTTTATTTTCTTGTATACCTCTTTGAAACTGTTTCATGCAATCTATTTCTTTCCTTTTGCATTCACTAGATGAACTGCTGTCTTCAAGATCTGAAAGTCTATCTTCAGTTTCACTCAAGCAATTTTTCCAGCTTTCAAGGGAATTCTTAATTTCTTGGATATCTGCTTGAATTGGTTTCATGCATGCTAATTCGTGTCCATATTGTTCACTTAATGTTTGTATCATTTTGCTACTCTCTTCTATTTTTAAAAACTATGTCTTCTTTAGATGTGTTGAGCAATTCTTCCATGATTATTGCCATTTCATTTTTGAAATGAGAGATTATTTCTTATATAATTTCATCTATAGCTTGATGGAGCTTTCTTTATTCAAGATGTTATCATTTCAAAGATTTCAGCTGTGTGACTTCCAACTTCTACTACGTCCTTGTCTCCTGGACTTGTTTTTAGTGGGAAAAAGGTCTGAGATTGCCTTTTTTCCATTGTCTTAGCATTTTTGAAGCTCCCAGCAATCACCCAGACTCAGCAGTGGTGGGGAAGGTGTGGGGCATGGGTGAGCAAGGTTTCCCCCAACAGTGGGAGATAGAGTAGAACTCACAAAGGCTGCTCATCTGGTGGTGGTGGGGCAAAGGCTCAGCAAAGTTTTGGCATAGGTGTTGACTGCTGTCCAGATTCAACCCATCTCCTTATCTGCCTGGAATCCACCTGTGTTCTGAGATGGTGTGATAGCCTAGCAGCAGGTCCCTTGTGGTTCCTTCTTGTTACTTTTGACTTTTAAAAATTGATGTTGAGTTATAGTATGAAGTAAAAATCTAAAACAGCTAAATGTAACCACAATGGTTATAGGAAAATGTGATAGATACAACACAGTGAGGTAAGAGTGAAAACAAAAGAATACTTTTAAGGAAAAAGTTCAGCTGCTGTCAAATAGCATCAAACACGTAAGACATTTTATTTAACATTTGTGCTTAAGGTGGGTATGGTGGCACATATCTGTAATTTCA
This sequence comes from Capromys pilorides, assembly GCA_004027915.1. Classification (NCBI taxonomy): domain Eukaryota; kingdom Metazoa; phylum Chordata; class Mammalia; order Rodentia; family Capromyidae; genus Capromys; species Capromys pilorides. Next base: position 5,482 of record PVKN010044989.1, read on the forward strand.
GAACTTGGGAGTCTGAGGCAAGATTGCTTTGAGTTTGAGGCTGGTCTGGGTTACTCAGTGAGCTGAAGCCCAGACTGTACTTCAAAGTATGATACTGTCTTAAAAAATTACCAAGAACAAGAAGAAGGAGGGGCAGGAGAAGGAGGAGAAAAGAATTTAAAAGAAAAAGAATATGTTTATAGATGCTCTCATTATTTCTTTTATAATTTCTTATATAACTATTCCTATTATGAATGTTCTATCCTGTTAACAATAGACACATACTAAAGTTTATTTTGTCATAAATGATCACAAAACTTAAAAGCAATAGAGAGATAACTATATTACTTGCAGGAGCTAAATATATTCATGGAAGTATGGACTGAAAACAGGAAACATGTAATCAATAATTCAAACTTTATAAATCTGTGTCTGATTAAAAATGAGAATAATGAAAAACCAGGGATGTGAGTGGATTTTCTGGCCTTCTACAAAGCTGTTCATTCACAAATTAAAATACTAAACACAAAAAATTTGCAGCAAAGAGTGAGATTTAGTTTATGATATAATAAGTTACATAAACTTTTTAATTAAATACATGAGCTTGTCTTATATGAAGTTGCAGTTGGATATATAGTTTGGACCTCATTGAATAAGTCACTAACACAATGGGATAACTTTTAACCATGGACATTTCTTACATGTCACAAAGAGTATAGGAGAAAAAATCTTAAGTCAAGGACAAATACTAACATGTAATCACTTGTAAAACATAGGTATTTGTTCACACAATTCCTTTCAGGGTCTTCAAGGAAGAATTTTCTGAAGTAGTGATAACATGTCAGTGTTAAGCTCTAGGGCAGAATTGTTTGAAACATATGGAATGGAAAGAACAAAAGATAGGAATCAGCTTGGCATGTGTGAGCGCCAGACAGAAGGCAGATTGGAAGTAACATAGAATAAACAGGAAAGTGATAAGGAGACAAGATTTAGAAAATAAAGTGTAAAATTAGGGCCAAAGTTTCAAATCAGAGAAATAAAAGATTTGAAGCTACCTTAAGTTGGAAAGGTCTTGTCCTTGAAAGCTGAAGGAATTTCAGTTCAGAATGGATACAGCTGATATTGGAGGAATATGGAAAAGAAATATAGGAAACACACTGGTAGTCTCAATTTATTTGTGTGAATCCTACTTATTATCTAATGATGAAAATGCAATTATTTAAGGTGGTTTCAAGAAGAAAGGAGGAAATAAGTCATCTACAACAGGAAATGAAATAATAGGATGAGAAAGATATAATAGGATTTCAAGCAAAAATGAATGGCCACCCCAAGTTTTTAAGCCAAAATGTAATATGGAACTAATATAGACATTTAGGTAACCTTTTTCCAACACTTAAAATATGTGACATTTTATTAGAAAAGAAATGTAAATTAATCCATTCTAGAGATATGTCCGAGTTGAGGAGTAAGGGTAAGCTTTATAAATGATGATAAATAATAGCAAATTGTAGTTCACAGGTCAAATATAGACTGCATATTTTTGTAAACAAAGATATGTTTTTTCAGGCATTATTTGTGACTCCTTTTGTGTTCTAAGGTAGTTCAGGGTAGACTGAAGTAGCTGCAGCATATACCCTCTAATACCTTACCAAAAAATGATCTTCCCAATCCTATATTAATCATATTTCAGTAAGAAAATGTATTGCAATAGATCCTTATGATAATATAGTTTATACCCTGTAATTGCTCCATCCTGATGCATGTCAGATGAGATCTGCTCTTTATGCAGCAGGGAAAACAGAAATGTCAAAATAATGCCCAGGGTTTGTAGGCAGATTTATTTTATATTAATAGGCACCTAAGCAAATAATCACCAAAATATCAGGAACTGAAATCCCAGGAAGGGAGGTTTTTATGGATTTGAAATGGAAGTGCAAAAGCAGAGTTCTTGGCTGTCTTTGGTTGGTTCTGACAATATGCATAATACTAATCAGCTACGCATCACAGTGACAAAAGTAGCAGGAACTTGTACCAAAAACTGTTACCTGGGCAACTAACAGACTGGTTGAACGGAGGGCATTTTCTGCTAAAATATTGTTAGAATCAAGTGAGAGAGATATCATCTTTCTTACCACAGTTTTGGGAATGAAAACATAAAAATTCACATAATGTCTTAAAGCTTCTTACTTGAGATAAACCATTTTGCTTCCATTTTCATTGCATTATCTTACACAACTCATGTGACCACCTTTACTTCAAAGGATAAGGGATGTGAAATGTTACCAACTGAATATGTTATAAAGACTCCTTAAGGAAACAAAAGTAAAAGGAGTGGAAAAATGTAGAAAAAATAAAGTTACATATAATAAAGTTATTTCACATTTGGAGTAGCATGAAGTGTACGACAGCTTTGATAGCAAGAAGGATTAGAAGTCCAAAAGACACAACAATGCCAATCAAAATATGTAGTGAAGGGAAACATGAATGACATATCAGGTGGAATATGAAGGTGTGTGCGTATTTAATGGCATTATAATGCTGTTAAATGGCACTCATATTTGTATCTTCTTATATTTAATTTTAATGGGTATGATTCCTACACTAAACACATATCCTTTTTTTTTTATTCAGAAAAAACATGCAATCCTCCTTATATTCCAAATGGTGTCTACTCACCTCAGAGAATTAAACACAGAACTGGTGACAAAGTCACATATGAATGTAAAGATGGCTTCTATCCTGCAACCAGGGGAACTACGGTACAATGTACAAGTAGTGGCTGGATACCTGCTCCAAGATGTAGCTGTAAGTTTCATTTACGTTTTGACTTATTTCTTAATTCTTAAATTACTTTTTTTAAATGCATACAAAAAGGAGACACGATGAAACCAGGTATTTTTCTTACTGTCCATGAAGTCCCTTTTAGAAGTCTTCTTTCTTAATTTTAAAAACTTTTAACAGTACATGTTCATGTACATAATGATTCCATTCATTGTATGGATCTGGTACACGTACATAGAAAATCCGAATTCTTTTTACTTCTTTACAAAGTAACCAATTCTAGGCAATATAAATTGCACAATTTTAGTGAACCATAATTTTGCCTCAGTTATTATCTCATTACTGGAAACAAACACCTAGTAACTAAAAGTTAAAGGAGAGAAAGTTTGTTCTGGCTCACAGTTTTTGTAGAGGTTTCAGTCTATTGTGGACTGTTTCCAGGGCAAGACAGCATGGCAGAGGGGCAAGTTCATGGTGAAACAGGTAAGGAGCAGTGGCCCTCAGGAGAACAGGGATATACCCTTAGGCCATGCCCACAGTGACTCACCTGTTTCCACCAGGCTTTATCTCAGAATATCATACCAAGCTAAAAAACCAACAGTGGACTAATATGGTGTCACACACTTATGGTCCTATCCCATCTCAAACCTGTGAATGTGTGAAGCTTTGGGGGACAGCTAGATATAAACTATAATGAATCTCTTAATTTCTTGCTACCCAAAATCAAGCACATTTGTGTGTATAAATGTATTTCTCAAATTAATAAAATTCTTCCACTATTTCAATAAAACATTGCATAAGAATAGTGCCACTTAACACATAGCATGTTAATTATTTATTGCTTCACAATAAATTTCCTTTAAAATATGTTTGCTTAGTAATAAATTATTACTGTCTCATAGCTTCTATGTGTCAGGAATTTGAGGATGACTTAGCAGAGTAATTGTGAGTCAGGTGTTTTTCTCCAGGATAGGTCAGAAACTGACATAGGCCATGGTTATGTGAAGGCTTGGATGGGCTGTAGGATTGGCTTCCAACACAGCTTATTCTCATAGTTGCAGCAGGATACCTTGGTTCCTCACATCGTGGTCCTGTACAAGCATTGCTATAATGATACCTAACTTTCTCCAAAGTTAGTGATCTGGGAAAGCATGGGGAAGCCTGAATACCGTTAACGATCTACTTACTCATTTCAATTAGAATAATACAAGTGCTAATGAGTCTACATTAGGACAGATCACAGAAACTCCTAAATCAGTTGGAATGGCATTTAGCAAGAATAACAAGAAGATTCTAGGTTTGAATCAAACAAATTAGCTCGCTTAGGACAAGATAGATTAGCAGCAGTTCTAAAAATTAGTGAATATTTTTAATAACTCTTTAATAGATCAGTTTGCATCCACACTGTGGGGGAACCATCTTAACTGGTAAGGAGGCCATAGCCTGCACTGGAAGAAGCAAGTGGCGAAGTTGGAGGCTGCTGTAAACTCTCTCCTTGCTAGTGATCAGAGTCCATATGGGACATTATATTTGCCTCAGGGAAGACACAGATTAAAATGTGGCCACATAGGAGAGAAGAACTGCAAAGGAATTCAAGCTGCTCATTATAACCACATCTACTTTTAATTAAGTTTCTTTTTCACACCTTTGACTAGACGTCTCAGTGGTCTGTTTCATTTTAGTGATGTTCCATGAAGCATCTCCAGGAGATGAATGACTACATGTGTTCTGCAGTGAAGCATTAGTGTTCAAATCTATTCTATAGTAT
>PVKN010044990.1:0-10010 GCA_004027915.1 Capromys pilorides
TATTTTGAGTCACATTTTGTCCTCCAAAGAGATAAGATTATTTGAGCAAAGGCATTTACCTGCAGAGCATGATTAGGATACTGATGATGTGCCCTGGATGAGAGTCCTCCCCTGTCATTGAAGGTCTAGCTGTCAAACTCTGAAGTTCATTTCCAAGTGTACAGTATGGGTTAGGATACTGAAACAGCTGCTGTTGTTATAGGAGATTTAAAAAAAAAAACAATAGTAGAGACAAAGCAGTGACTGGCCTCTTTTTCAAGGAGCACTGGGGATCAGGAGGGTGGCTCAAAAGAAACAGGGCTGCGGCTCTATCTTACTGTTGTGTTGCCTCTAGAATATGCTCCTGACCCTTGCAGGACAGAGCTCATCTCAAGAGCAAAGATGGCTCTGAGGCCACCTATTCTTCTCCCCATGAGGAAGACAAAAGGGAAGGGAACTCTCCTTTCCTGCTAAGGATCTGATATGAAATTTAGAAACTTCCATTCCTTCCATACCGTGGTACCTCCCTGCAGCCCCGTCATAAGGAAAGCACCGCCCATTTATTGGCTTCCTATCTGTTATCTGTCCCGGGTTCCAGCCATTCCTCGAGCACCTGATTGGTCCTGTTTCCATCTGGCCTGTGCTGTGCACCCTCCTTTCTCTATAAAGAGCATTTCATGAAGATGAAATGCAGGAAGCCCAAGTCACAGGCCTCTCCCAAGTGTGTGTGTGTGTGTGTTCATATTTGCACTTTCTTTTCTCTCTGTGTCCAAAGTTATTCTTCAGCAGAAGGCTACCTTTTTACAAATCAAAGGACCACTTAGACTTTATATTAGCTTCTGCTTTATTTCATAATTTTTTTAAAGGAAACTCTTTCCTCTCATGCAGGAAAATCTAATTATGCAGTGACAGCAGTTGGCTGACTCGGGCACAACACAACATGTCAATTTTCCGTTGCTTACACGGTCTCACAGAAACTGTTAGAAATTGTTTTGAAATCTGGCATACATTTCAGTCATGTTAATTCCTACAACTGTGCCAAACTTGATGAAATTTGGCTCTTCCACACTCCAGGGAAGGTGGGGGATTGGGAAAGGCGAGCTTTTTTTTTTTTTTTTTTTTCCTGGCAGTGACATCACCTCCTCATCCTCCCCTCATGATGAACAGTGTCCTCAAGGAAGCCAAGAAGTAATATAACTTTATATTTACAAGACCGTGTGACAAAATGACTACAGGAGACCGGAGCTGTGCTATAAAACGATTGAAGAAATACAGATGGCATCATGTTTTTTTTTTCCCTTCCAACAGATTTGTGCCAGATGTGTGAATATTGATAATTTCTCTGGGGCTCAGCTCTAGGCGCAATATAGATTTCTGTTTGATGGGGGAATGAGAGAGTGAGAATCCGCCCAGTGATGGCATTTACAGGAAATGTTTTGCTTCTTCTTCCAAATCTGTCAAATCAGAACCAGAAATCCCAAATTTCCAAATGAGCCTCTGAGTCACCCTTTGTTCCAGACCCAATTTTTATCTCTCCTGTAATTGACAGGCTGGAAAATGCATTTGTGAAAGTGTGTGGTAGATTTCTTAAAGCAGAACCTCTCTACTGGCTCGACCCAACCTGGCGCATGACTGCAGAGCGTGAGTGGAGGAGAACTCACTGCAGCACCTTCAGAGGTGTCTGTTGTGTCGGAAGGCTTTCTCCTCAGAAAGCGCATAATGAAACTACTTCAACAGGATGATAATTTCCTCTGGATGCAATGGGAAATGTAAAAATAAAACCCCAAACAAATAAACAAAGATGTCTCTAAAGCCTTTCGCTTTATTCCCTCTGGCATGCTACTGCTCTTAAACCTATTTTAAAATATATTTCTGGGAGTCAGAAAATTGCAATAAAGTTCAATTTCTTAATCCAGCTTTGATTTTAAAACTTACAGACAGAACTGTTGAGAAGATTTAAAAGAAACAAGAGCATTCATCATTTCTAGAAAGATTTTGCTTTGATTAAATAATTAAGTTACTTTCTACATCAGTATAAAATATTTTTGTATTTATACCAGGCTGTCTTCTGTGAAATAATTCAAACAACTTTGAATAGCGGGGGGAAACACTATGGTGGGGGAAAATATAAGTAGGGAAATAAAGGAGGCAAGACAAAAAGGCAGAGTAGATCATGAATTAGAAAGTGATAAATGGAATTGTTCAGGATTTGGGGAATATCTGTTTGCTATCGTTGAAACTTAAATTTCTTTGTGAACTTCTTGGCAGCCCCAGTGAAAATGGAGATGCAATCACTTACCTCAGAGAGGAGGGACTGCATCAGTTCCTGTGGGGAAGCAAATTTATTTCTAGGCTATAATTTTGGCTCTCAACTACGGGCACTACTGTCTCAGAGACACATTTAGCAATGGCTGGAGACACTTTTGTTTGTCACACCAGGAAGGGAAGAGGTTCCGGCGCCCAGTAAGCAGAGCCAGGTCTGCTCCTCCTCACACCGCAGTACACAAACAAAGGATTATCTGGCCTCAAATGTCAAAGCCCACATTTGAGAAGCCCTGGGTTATAAAATCAATTTTTCATACGGGTGTCCATAACGTGATATTCCCATCGCACATGGCTTTGGAACCAGGCAGACCTGCGTTTAAATTCATCCTCCATCACTCAGCAGCTTTGTAATTTTTGGCAACTCGATTAACCTCTCTTGGGCTCAGTTTCCTGGAGATAATTATGTAAATCCTATAGGGTGGCTGTAAGGATTAACAGGAGTAATGTGGATAGAGCATCTAGCGTGTCTCCTGGTACATAGCAACAGCTCTGTGGATGTTAGCCATGAACTCGGTTCCACAGGCAGGGAGGCCATTGCTGAACTGCTGTTTCCCAAGGATGGTTGTGGTTTGGGAGAGGCTGTGGGATGAGGCTCTGAAATAAGGTGCGCAACCTACTGGTATGCATAAGAAGGCCTAGGAGGATGGGCAAAATGAGCATGATGACTTCCTGCTAGTACCACCAACAGGACAGTCTCAGGCACAACTGTGATCGGGATTCAGAGCTCTGAGGTGTGTAGCGATAGCTCCAGAGCTGTACCGGGTTCCTGAGGAGTCAGACCAGCAAGGGGCAGAATGCTGTGTGGCACCCCGATCCGCTTGGTGCCCTTCCCTTTTTCTAAGATGTTTACACAGCCTTTGAGAAAGGCCTCACAGATCCATGTCATGTACCACATTCAGCGATCAGGGCTTCAGAAATGAGGAGATTTTGGTTGATGAACAAATCCAAAGAAATTCAGAATGTCAGAGAATGAAAAGAAAAATATTTTGCTACTGCTTTAACTTGCAGGGCAAGTTAGTGTTAGTCAGGTTATTAGTGGCTGCTGCAGTGAATTTCAAACTCCCCTGGCTTAATTCACTAAAAAGACAATTTCTAGAAATGTTGTAAGCATGCAGCAAACCATGACTGGCGCGGATGACTAGAGTGGGGGCGGCTTCACTCCAGGAAGTAGTGCAAGACCCCAAAATTCTTCTGGCTTAGGACTCCATCATTCACTACCTCAGAGTTCTCAGTGTCTGATAAGAAAACGGGAAAGAAAAAGAGGCACCAGGGAAGATAGATGGGCTCCATAAAACCTCTCCTTGGCGTGACTCATATCCTGGAGGCTCATGTTTCATTGGCCAAAACCCATTTCCTTGTGTTCTGGGTTGTGCGGCAGGGAAGTGGGGTTCTGTTGCCAGATGCCAGTGCAGGACAGACGCGAGTGGACGGTCACCCTCTGCCACCACTCCCACAGACTAGCAGGGATTTGTGAAGCCACTTCTGCTCGGCAAAGCACTCCCATTTTAAAGGCAGAGATAAAGTACTCGTGTCTAGAAACCACGTACAAGATTTAGCTCAGCCCTTTTCTTTTCAGCAGTAGGAAAAATGGAAAAAGTGGACATGTGACAAGTTTGATAGACTGGTAGAACTCTAAAAAGGCCATTATTCAAATATTTATGGATCCTTTTAGCTAATGGATTCAAATTTATAATGCCGCACTTGTCAACAAGATAATTTCGCAAAAAAACACTAAAGGCTGAGCAGTTCGGTCCCTGCTAACCCCGAGGCCGCTCTCCTCCACAGCAAATGAGCAGCTATTCTCAGTGAAAATGGAGTGCCCGCGCTCGGTGTGTTCTTCTGAGACCCACCACGTGCGGCACGCCAGCCGCTGCGCTGCACTTCCCAGAAGAGCCTGGCATCTGATGAGATGTCCAAGGTGAGGTGAAGGCATCCATTTTATCACAAGGATAAAGAGAGGCAGCATCCTGCTGTCGCAAATACCTTGGACAAAGCAGGGGTTGCTGTGATGGAAATTAAATAGCAAGCCACCGCACAGGATGTAAGACATCGCCCCTGCCCCTAGTGCCTGGGACACCCAGGGTGACATTAAAGAGTGTCTGACACCATTTTTTTTTTGGCACTAGCGCATTAACAAAAGAGGAAGTATGTACTGCATTATGGGTGATAATCGTAATAAAGCAACCAATAATAGGGCTAAATAGGATTCATGGAAGCAGACCTTACAGGAAGGGTCTGGAGGTGAGAGCAAATGTGGCTGGGGATATTTTGTATTTGTTTTCTCTGCCAGCTTGAAATATTGAGAGGCTAGACAAGAAGGGAAGAGATTTTACAGTCAGGCTATGCTGATAATCACCAGGGAGCAGGAGACACAGGCGAAGTGTGGAGAAAAGTTTGTTTGGAGAATACACAATGATTGTATGTGCTGGTGTGCTTAGCGGTCTTGTGTCTTTAGAAATATTCTGAAGCTCAAATCAGAGGATTTCCCACATGCTGCTTTTTATGAGAAAAAAGGTCAGCGCAAATAAATCAAGTTCTGGGTCAGCCCCATGCGAGGCTTCCTGGGGTGCAGTGGGTGGAATCCGTGTGCGGAGAGAGCGAGGCTTCTCACGGGCGTGGCGGGTCCCGCGGTGCAAGGCTGGGAGTCCGCACTTCCTTGTTATGAAGAGAAAGAGATCAACAGACGCCCTGGGGTGAAGCAGCCTGCATACACCTGCGTTCTGCCTCTGACCTGCTGCATGGTCATGTACATCCGGGTTCATCTCCTCCTACCCTCAGGTATTTTGTTCGTTTGTTTGTTCTGTTTTGTCAGGACTGGGGTTCAAACTCACGACCTTGTACTTGCCAGGCAGGCACTTGTGCCACGGAGCTATCTCCCCAGCCCCCCTACCCTCAGTTGTGAAACAAACCAAAACACCCTTGTTTCCCTCAAAGAACACCGAGGACGGGCTTTGCAGACGCCGCTATCCTTCCTCTGAGTCGTTTGTTGCCAACCATGGTCAACCCTACCGTGTTCTTCGACATCGCTGCGGAGGTCACGTGTCTTTTGAGCTGTATGCAGACAGAGTTCCAAAGACAGCAGAAAACTTTCATGATCTGAGTACTGGAGAGAAAGGATTTGGTTATAAAGGTTCCTGCTTTCACAGAATGATTCCAGGATGTATGTGCCAGGGTGGTGACTTCACGCGCCACAGTGGCACTGGAGGCAAGTCCATCTACGGGGGAGAAATTCGATGACGAGACCTTCATCCTGAAGCCCACAGGCCCGGGCATCTTGTCCATGGCAAATGCTGGGCCAAACACAAATGGGTCTCAGTTTTTCATCTGCGCTGCCAAGACCGAGTGGCTGGACGGCAGGCACGTGGTCTTCGGGAAGGTGAAAGAGGGCACGAAGGCGGTGGAGGCCATGGAGTGCTTTGGGTCCAGGAATGGCGAGACCAGCAAGAAGATCACCGTCACGGACTGTGGACAGCTCTAATGCGTGTGGCTTGTGTGTACGGCCACCACCAGACCAGACCAGAGCATTCCTGTAGCTCAGGAGAGCACCCTGCGCCCTACCTGCTCAAAACACACCATCATCTCTGCTCTTATTGCAATTCTTTGGGTTTCATGCTTTCCTTGCTCCCTTCCAAATGTACCTGGATTGCAGAGTTGTTTATGGTTATGAATAAAACTAAATAATGGTGTCTTAAAAAAAAAAAAAAAAAAAAAAGAGCACCGGGGACAAAGCTAGTGCCCATTCGGTCATCATGTGGCAAGAAATCCAATGACAGGGTGACCCAGGAAGGAAAGTAGCATACAGTGAGCTGAAGGGATATTTTACAGCCATTCAAATTCAGCTTACAAAATTTTACAAACTTGGAAAACTTTACTCATTTTATTGTGATATTAAATGAGGAAGTAAAAAAAAAGTTATGTAGCTTGCATGAATGTGGCTTTAGAAAATGTGGAGGAGCACGTCAGATTCCATGGGCAGATTCGGCTGTTGTACGCAATTGTCTGGCCCCTCCTGAGAACGAGGGTGCTGCAAAGTTATGTGTTTTACGTGTTGAGCTCATGCAAAAGCAATAGGAGAAGTCTTCGGGGGTCCTAAGCAAAGTGTTTGTGAACCATGGAAGGTGAACATCTCTGGAAAGAGAAGCCAGAAATCACTGAGGAAAGGCAAAGTCCGTTCCACACCTTCCAGCCCCCCTGTGCAAAGTCATACTTTTTGTCCACTGTCCTGGGGAGTCTGAGTCCACAATGGGAAACAGGAGCCCAAGACTGGGTCCCGCGTGGCTTTGGCGCCCCTGATCGCACCTTGTTGAAGGAGGAGACAAGGAGACCCGAACGTAACATAAGATGAATGTGAGCTGCTGATCCCCTACAGAGGATGCCGTTCAGGATCCAGGAACTCCCCAAACTGGAGCTTATTTTCCAATCACGTGCGAGGCCTAATTGGCAAGGAAATGAACCACGCTGAGAGTCAGCACCTCCAAAGGTAACCTCCTGTCTTCCCCCATAACTCCTCGGGATAGGCCCATTGCAGAGAAATCAATAGCGTTGTGCAAACATATTCAAAGTGATGAAGACGCATGTAGAATTCATAGTGGAAGTTCATAGGAAAATAGGATTCTAACTGGAAGGAAAGACTCCTAACAGAAATTCTAGAAATTATACGTGTTTTGGTTATTTAGTGTGACAACTTATGCCCAGTGTAACGGATTAAGAAAGCGAGCACGCATTACTTCATGATTTACCTGCATCAGTACTTGCAAGCACTTAGCTAAAATGTCCCAGCTCCGGACCTCTTGTGACCACAGCTGAGATGGGGTGGGCTGACCCCTAGGACGGCTCCCTCCCAGCAGCTGCACTTGCAGCCTGATAAGTTGCCTCTGCCTTTCTGTGTAGGCCTGAGGCCTTCCTCACATGGCCTCCCCGCAAGTGGCTTCAGAATCCTCACAGTTCCTGCTGCCCTGGGAGGGACCCAGAGGCTTAGGAAAGTCCTTCTGCAGCTTCAGAGCGACAGTACCACAGCTTGAGCTTCTTTGTTTTTCAATCAAACCACTCGCATTGAGGACAAGAAGCATTCAGTTCCATCATATGGAATGAGTACAGTTGCACATCAGTGGGTTAAAAACAGCACCTCTGAAACACAAAGAGGTTTATTTGTAGTAGTGATCATCTCTGCAGGAAGGGCTAAATCTGATTTGTTGTTTTTGTTTTTAATCTTTTGATTTTTCTGAATTTTCTTCAATAACATTGGTTCAACATACATACTGTCAGGGGAGAAGATGGTTTATATTTTTAGGTACACATTCTGTTCTACGTGCTTCAATATGGGAATTGATTTTATTGCCACCGCAGAACCTCTGTAACATGCAGGCTGATTTTGTTCCTATTTTTAAAGGGGCGCATTCCCATTTTTAGGAACTTCTATTTAAAATTTCCTGCTTTTAAAGGGGAGCATGAAGTACAAGGAGAGAGCGACAGTTCTTTCTACACCTGGAGTCTTACCTATAAAACCATCCTCAGGCACCAAGGTTTAGGAAGCATCTCACGGAATTGAAGGAAGCACCTCGTGTTTAATGACATTGCCTGTTTCTGTTTCCTGTCTTCCTCTTTGCAGAGTAGTAAAGTGCTCAGGTGCACTACTTGGGTGCTATTAATTACCATCAGCCCCTGTGAAGGAGTCTTAGAATTGTCCAAAAGACATTTGAGAAAAGCTTCACGTGTATAAGGGCTCCCTGGCTGGGTCCAATCTTTCACAGATTAAACAAAGGGAAATTCTCAAAAGCATTTGTAATTATTTATTTCTCTAAACAGGCAGAATAGTGTAAAACACAATACGACTGCAATAGATGGGAATGCCTTTCAACTCTTGTCATGTGAAATACCAAAAAAAGGAGCATCTTTGCTTTCCTAGACTTTGAGTCTGATCCCAAGGTCATGTGATTGGCATCTCAGTCTCTCCTGAGGGTGGGACAGGATTGGCCACAAAGCTACTCTTCGTTTAGCGCATACTGCTCTCTAAGGGGTACAGGTGCCTGGTGCTGGGGTAGGAACTGGCTATATGGGCAATGCGTTGAAAATGGTTTCTGGTCTAGTGGACTTGGGCAAAATACTAATAATGACTAAGATTTAGTAGAATAAATGTGAATAAACAGGACAATGCTCAATGATCAGACCCCAACAATTTACCCACACTGTATCTGAGACTAGAAAACTATCTGACTTAGGATAAAGCTAGAATAAGCAAACATGCAGTTTTGGAGACTCTCGTCTTCCTTTTTTACATTACCTTTGTGTTTTGATAAGTACTGCTCCTTTACACTTTTTCTTTCATGATGATTAGAAAACAGTTTTATGAGCATGTGAAAATCTTGTGTTTTAATTAAGAGGACATTTCACAATATCATGTAAAGTCTGATATGAACCGCAAAGCTGCATGGGCCAAAGTCACTCGGAGCACACTGAAATATTTATAATTGTTATTTGGGAGTGAGAGTCTCTGTCATGATTTTAGCCTTTTTCTTTTTCATGGATTTTTTATGTTTTAAAATGTCGTAAAACAAGCACTGTGTACTTTATTTTTTGAAAAGAAATACATGTATTGTTAGATTAATGTCAAGGGACTATCTTGGGATCCCGTCTTCTTGGATAAAAGGATTTGGATTGGAGACTGTGCATATTCTCGGGATAATCTGCCTGGTTCATCCTTGATTCCTGGGCAGATGATATGGCGGCATCGATGACAAATTGAACATTGCATTGAATTTTAATATGAAAGCAGGCCAACACAGAAGGGATGGTGAGAGAGGAAGATAGAAGCTGAGGCGAGCCGGGGCGGCATCTGACACAGTGGAAGACCGTTGTGTGAGTTCAGAGAGTGGCCGTGCTACAGAGAGAAGTTTGGATAGGGAGCTTAATAAATAAGTCATGACCACCGAGGGTTTAGACAGTTTCATATTTAAAGAGATATTTATGAACTATTGCAGGAGTTGGAGTGGCTCTCTGCTTCTCTCTTCTCCTCTCATTACAGCCGAAGGGAAGAAACGAGTTCTAAAGAAAAATGCAGACATGCTTAGAACCACACATGACCTATTCATTAAAAGTAAGTGTAAAGAGTTAGCACAAGTTTCGGTGGAGAAGTTCATTTTTATGCTTACCTCTGATAACAGCTTCGGAGAAGTCTCTCAAATAGTCCCAGTCCAATGCGATGGCTCTGGTGACAGGATGGCTTTGCCGTGGAAGTCATGGTGGGCCTTGAGATGAGGTGCCACACAACCTAACACAAAACTCTTCCCTCCCTCTGGTCTTCAGGTTGTTTGTTAAAGAGAGGAAGGAGAAATGTAGTGTACTGCTATTACTGGATTAGCATGTTTTGTTCCAGTTTGTTTATTTTAAAATTAAGGCTTTCTGACAGCCAGCCTGAAGTTTATCACAACACACAGTTATTCAGCTCCATTGTCGTTGTCTCAGTTCCTCATCTGTGATATTCCAGAGAGCAGGACATTCATGAGGAGCGGAAATGTGAGCGCACATGTCTGTGAGAAGAGATCGTAGAGCACAATTTTAAGAGCTTAGTGTTAGCGAGTGCTGCTTCTATCCTGACTCTCCTCTTTGCCCACTTTGGGATACAGGGAAACGTTGCTTTCTCCAACCCTCAGTTCCCCTATCTGCAGACTGCAAAGAGCAGTCCTGTCTGCACTGAGTTGTTTTCAGGA
>PVKN010044991.1:0-10007 GCA_004027915.1 Capromys pilorides
CATTTGAAAAGAACTACTTAATGGGTGCTGTTTAATATTTTAGATCATTTAATTAAGTACTTCCTAAACTCTTCATTATATGACTTTATCTTAAGTCTATTATATTATTTACAGTATATTGATTACTAAAATAAGCTTATTGAACTTTTAATGTGTTAAGTATTTTTATACATTTACATATATATTACTGTTACTTTTATGTCATTTATGTACAAAAAGTGGGTGTACTGGGGAGAGTAGGAGGGGATCTTTCTGTGGAGGAAAGATAAGGGAAAACGGCAAGGGGGAGAGCTTCACATGAGATTAGAAGGACCACTGATCTCGGTGGCAAACGCCTGTAATTTCAGCATTTTATGAGGTCAAGGCAGGAAGATCATAAATTCAAGGCCAACTGTGCCAACTTAAAAATTTAGCAAGAATCTGCTTCAAAATAAGAGCAGCTGGGAATATAGCTCAGTGCGTAGTCCTGAGTTCAACTTCAAGAACCAACAAAAGAAAAAAAAAATACAATGGATAAGAGTTTACATTTAGTCATTAGGTGACAAATATTTGAGAAGTGTGGAGGTGTGAGAAACTCCTGTGATTGAGAAGCATGAATCCTTTTATAGGAATTGTAGGAGGGTAAACTATAAAAGGCAGTACAAATTTAAGAAGGAAGAAGAGTTGGTTAAGAAGGAAAACATGATGAAGAGGTTGATCAGTAGAAAAGACTGGGGATCATAGAGTAATATATCATTATGTCATTATATGGCTTTTGATATAATATATCATTATATATGGCTTTTGCTTTGTATATCATTTTAACAGTAAGACACTCTGGCAGTTTAGCCAGGAAATGACAATAAAAATTAAATGTCAGTGAGATGTTTTGTCACATAATAGATTCTTAGAAAATCTGAAATTGAGAAAGTATAAAACTTTAAATTCACAGGACAGTATTGAGAATATCTGCAATGTCAGCAGTGGATTCTTTTTTCTTCTGTGAGAGAGAGCTGAGGAATTATCAGCTAGGTCTCACTCTGGTTTGGCCTCCAGCAGCCTGAGTTCCCTGTGATTCTCCTAGCCTCCTGAGCACCAGAACAATTCTCCTGTAACTTACTGCTGCCTGAGTTGCACTGCTAGGGCATGGTTCACCTTTTCCACCTGCTTATGCTGGGTCAAGACATATCAGCTACAACAGAACATTAGCTGTTGCTGTGGTAGCCATTGGTATGCTGCCCTGCAGCTCTTGCTATTCAATTGTTTCTTCTCCCCCAATCTCATGCTTCCTCCTCACTCCACTAAAGTCCATCTCACTAACCCCACATCGCCATCAATAAAAACTCAGATCAATATACTTGACTCTCCTTTGGAGCTATCCTAGGTCTTGTCGCAAACCCTTAATTCAAACTGGCTATGTTCTTATGTCAAGCCATCACTCCTAACACTGTCTCAGGTTGTCAGCCAGGACAGTTCATTCCAGGCTTTTAAATGGGGGTGGGCGTTCACTTCAATACGCACTCCCAGATTATGCTAACATGGGCACAGATGCAATACTGTTTAATTCTACTTTACAGGAAGTTCAGTGTTTCACTTCAGGGGATAGATCCAAGAGTGTGTGTGTGTGTGTGTGTGTGTGTGTGTGTGTGTGTGTGTGTGTTGTGTGTGTGAGTGTGTGTGAAAGTGGATGTGGGTTGTCTCCAAGGTTTTAAAAAATACCAAATTATAAACAGCCAGAATACAAGATTAATTATGTGTGCCTTTTTGTTTCATGTTTGAAATGAAGAAATCGTGAACCATGGAATTTAAATGCCTTCTAACAAGTCATAAAGTGAAATCCAACAGAAATGCTAAAACTAAGTTCATTCACATAATTGTGCATTTTAATTTAATTTCTCCTCCACATTACTGGAGAAGTGAAGGGTTTGCACTGAGTTCACAGTTGCTGGGCCACAATCAGGACTTCCCATGGCCTGCTAAGAACTGGCCTGCACTCAGGAGTGGAGCAACAAGCAAGCAAGGGTAGCTTTCTCTGTAGCCACTAGACAGGTCTCCTCTGGGCCTTCCTGCTTTCAGAACAGTGGTAGCATTAGATTCTTATCGGGTCAGGAACCCTACGATAAACTGTGCCTGAAGGATCTGCTCTGTATTCTTCTTATTAGAATCTACCCCAAAGTGATGGGAAATGCCTATATTCCTAACACTGGAATTCCTAACAAGAATTAGGCGGAGGGTGAAACAGGAGCATCTCAGTGAACTCAGCCTGGCTTCAATAGAGAGATCAAAGCCTATCTGAACTAAACAGAAAGTTCCCCTACTCTACTCCTAACAATCCCTATCCCAAATAGGAAAATATTGTGTCCCAGGAAAACCATCCCCAGTGACAGAAAGTTTGAGCCAGCTGCAGTAGTGGATAATTTATGCATAGGTATTCTGGTAAATTCTTTCGTCTTCCTGATTCTCATCAATACAACGATCTTTTCAAACCAGGGACTTTCAAATGCAGGTGATTTTCCCCTAAGATTATGTTTGACATTGTGTTTTAATTATAGGAACTTTTGAGACAAGAGCACTCCTAGCATAAAGCTCAAAGAGACCAGGGAGGTTGCTAAATAAATTTCAGTACACAAGAGACACCTCCAGTAGTAAGCATGAGATGGATCAAAGTAACAACTGTGCTGAAGTTGAACAGCTTTGATTCATATTAAGTATACAGCAATGTTCCTTCTTCTCTAAAACTCAATAAATATCAAATTGTTTATGAAATTGATACAGCAAATCACATAAGATTGAGAAACTGCCAGGGCTGTGGAAATTGAATTTTCTTCTTTAAAACTCTTCATAATTGATCACCTCTTTATGTCCTTTTATCTTGATGCTTTAGATTTGGTGCTTATGTTGTTGAAAATTTGAGTCTCTAAACTTTTCATCTAAAATTATAAAATGGATAAGGATTTCCTGAGTTTCTAATGTGTTGTAGGAATTTTTTATGAAATTGATTCATTTGATCCTTAAAGCGTATTTCCACACAGATCTATTACCCCAGATATCCTTCTGTATATAGAAAGTCCTAAAGATGCTTCAAAGTACTTTGAATTTTCTTGGAAATGAAATGTTTATTATTCATAACCATACACGTTTATTAAACGTGCCTAGATAAATTGTTTCAACCTCAAAAGAAAACAAAGAAAAAACCCCAAAAAACGAAACAAAAAAATCTCATGTTATGCAAAATCTTCTCCATATTGCAAAGAGAGACCACCAAGAAAAATGCAGATCTGTGTATGTTTCACAGAACTCACCATTAGCATTGAAGCCAAGCAAAAAAAGCTTGAAAACCCTTGACATTTTTTTATGAAACACAATCAGTAACAAGCAAGACTAAGGCTGCAAGTGAAACAAATCAGTAGACTTAGTTTTAAAAACCAACACAAATAAGTCTTGACTTCTCACTAATTAACTCTATGATTTTGAGGAAGTCACTAACTTTTGTTCTGATTTTCTTTAAATGTAAAATGTAAGATTAGAGTGGAACATTTCTAAAATACATTCAAACTTTATAAAATAAGCCCTACTTTTGCTATCTGCTAATTTGGAATTCCCTTAAATAATATGCCATATGATTTTGGCAATCGTCATTGAGCAATATAGAAGAAAGTAAGTGTGTGTGTATGTGTGTGTGTGTGTGTGTGTGTGTGTGTGTTCATTCACTTTAATTTCCTATAGGACTGCAGAGCCTGTTTTGTGAATTAAATAACTTAAAATCTAGTTTGAAATGAATTTCAGTTTTGTTTTTTTCTTTTTTTCAGAACTGGAGAATTTCAGGTTTTTCAATATCAATAAAAGTCTTCTCAGATTTCTTTATAATAAACTAAAGAATAAAATGAATTACTTCTGGATGCAATGATTTATATCTAAAGGTTTGGCTGGCTAGTTCAGTGGACAAAGCACCTGCTTAGGCAGATGCAGAGACCAGGGTTCAATCCCTGGCTTACTTTGCCGGTCCCACCCTCTGGGGTGCACTAAGATTCAACTGAGACTGGGAGTGTTGGCATTTGTCTATAATTCCAGTGCTTGGGAAGCTAAAAAGAGGAGGACATTATGAGTCTGATCTATGTAATGAGACTCTTTAGACCCCGTACTAAATACATTAAATGATTTCTATCTAAAACAAAAGTTCATTTGTAGAAATATATTCATAATAGCTGAGAATAACTCAGCTCCAATAGAAGAGTTTAAGTTCAAAGAAACAATAACTTCTTAGAGCCTTCCTAGTTTGTTCCTATGTAGGTAATTGGTTTAAAAATTATTAACATATGTTAGATTAAAACAAAAAAAAATGATTGGAAGTTGTTATATAGATTTTTGACTTGACTTGCTATTTCTGACTTGATGCAGAGAGTCCTGTTTTGCTCTTGTTGCTTTTGCTGTCTTCCATCACCATCAACTATTATGCCTCTGAGAAAGCACTTTGCCGTGGAGCCAGCTAGTGTGACCTGAAACCTCTGTGAACTGTGAGCTAAATAAATCTTACCTTCATTCATTTGGGGTAACAGATATTTTTGTATCATCAACAAGAGAAAACTAACCAACACAGAATTTGGTACCAGGAGTGGAGTCATTGATGTACCTATATCTGCTCAAGTTGTTCATGAGTCTTGACGAGTGGCTTGTGTGAAAAGTTTGAAAAGGTTCAGAGATCTTACCTAAAAGAGAAGCACTAGAAGGACTTAGCCTGTTCGGCAGTGTTCTCTGAATTTCTTCTCA
Source organism: Capromys pilorides (assembly GCA_004027915.1). Taxonomy (NCBI): domain Eukaryota; kingdom Metazoa; phylum Chordata; class Mammalia; order Rodentia; family Capromyidae; genus Capromys; species Capromys pilorides. The sequence goes on from PVKN010044991.1 coordinate 4,747, forward strand.
ACATTGAAAGAAATGTGCCTAAGACAGTAGTGATTGGTGTATTTATAACAAAACACAGAAGCATGAAGAAGGCCATGTTAAAACAGAGATAAGTGATTGAAGTTCCAAAGAATGCCTAGATCTCTAGAGGTCATGAAAGATGAGGAAATGTCTCAGTTACTCTTCTCTCATTGCTGTGACAAATATCTGATGACTAAAATGAAGGAAAGAAAGGTTTATTTAGCTCACAGTTACTGGAACTTTCAGTCCATATTTGGCTGGTTCCAGGGCAGAGAGGCACATGATAGAGAGCAGCAGCTCATGGTAGAAAAGCAGCATCAATGGCAACAGACCAACTATGGCAACAGAGAGTCTGTCTCTCTGTCTCTCTTATACTGCATTCAGGCTCTGTGCCCCAGGTCTGGTATATCACTCACACCCATAATCTCAGCAGTACTAAAATCTATAATCCCAGTGGATTACCCATAATTCCAGTGTATCATGAGTTAATCTCAAAGTCTAGAAGTCCCTGCTCCATGACTGCAAGGGACTTTGGGGGGACAACTAGACACAAGCCATAATATTCTGCCCCTGCACCCCCAAAATCTCACGCATATCCCTTTTTGCAAAAGACATTTTAGTCCATCTCTAGGAGTTGCCAAAGTTCCAATGGTTTCAGAATTGCTGAAAAGTCCAGGTCCGAAGTTTCCTCCCAGATCCAAGGCAAACTCTTAGCTGTTTGCTCCTATATAAAAGAAAAGTCAAACACATCCAACATTCAAAGGCAAAAGGTAAACAGTACCATTCCAAAAGTTGCAAACAACAGGGAAATACAAACACTGGTACCAACACAAGGCCAAAATCCAGCAGAGCCAACATTAAATCCCATAGTTCTGACTAGAACATCAAAAGCAGTCTGCACTTCATTGTGAACTCCAAATGTCTTACATAGTTCCACTCCAAGGGCACTTTTGGGGGTAGCTCTCATGACTTCTCTCTTAGGCCAGTTTTGCTCCCTCTTTGCAGTTTCCCTTAGCTGATCCACGTTTCTGACTTTCCCAAACTTCTGGGATTTCCACTGAATTGGCTTTTCACTCTCTCCTTAACTCAGTTCCCTCCCAGGGGCAGTCTCTGGCCTCGCAGGCCTTCTTCTGAAATTGAGTTGGAAGATTTCTTAACCTCACAACTTCTGCATTCTGAATGCTCCTAAAACAAATGCCACATGGATGATGCTAAGGTTTGCTGTCAGCTGAAGCAGCATCCAGACATTCTTGTCTCTTTTCTGTAGGGGTCGAGTGCCTGAACTGATGAATACACTGACCCTGATTCCGAGGAACATATTCTCCGTGCAACACCATTTTGGTACCTGCTATGGCTGCTGTCACAATTCTAGAACATGGGGCTCAGTGGCTTTTTCCTGAAGGCAAAGTCTTTGACTTTTGCAGTTCTGAGACTGCAAAGGGTGGGGACCTGCTGCCCCCTGTGATGCCCTCCATCCATCCTTTCCATTCTCTGGTTACTTCTTGGCAGTGGAGATCCTGCAAACTCTGTCTTTGCAATGAACAATGTTCCTGGGTCTTCCTTTCTAGTTAAATTCACAATATATTAAATCCTCCTGCTGCACTCTTTGCTCTTGATTCTCAACAGAAATCTGGCTAACAGCCCCCAGTAACAGCCATACTACTGCCCCAATATTTGGTTGCTTTGAAATATGATTTGAAAGATTAGTCAGTATGCCATGCTTAATCTCAGACAAAGACTGTACATGAGCAACATTCAGACAGACTTTGGGCCAAGCTATAGCACAAATCATCCAGTGTCCAACAACCAGTGCAGTCTTTCTTCCCAGCAGAAACCTCCTCAGCCTGGATGTTACAGGCAAGATTCCTGACAGTCTTCTGGTCTGATCTCTGATCAGAATCCCCAGTACAGAACAGCCAAAGCTGTTCCAGGTCTTCACAAGTAGTCGATTTCTCTAAACATTCCTTATCTCTCCCAAAACTTTGTAATCCACATGGTCAGGTTTAGCAACAGCAATGACCTCACTCCTGTGGTACCAAATTTTGTCTCAGTTACTCTTCTTTTATTGCTTTGACAAATACCAGACAACCAAACTTAAGGAAGGAAAGGTTTATTTAGCTTACAGTTACTGGAGGTTTCAGTATATATTCAGCTGGCCCCAAAATAGAGAGGTGCAAGACAGAGAGCAGCAGTTCATAGTGGTGAAACAGGAAAAATGGAAAGAGGCCAACAACAGCCAGCAAGAGAGAGTCTGTCTCTCTGTTTCTCTTATATTACATTCAGGCTCTGCCTCAGGTTAGGCATAGTATTTACACCCATAGTCCCAGAAGCACTAAAATCTATAATCCCAGTGAGTCATCCATAATCCCAGTGGATCATGAGTTAGTCTCAATCCATAGAAATCCCCACCTCACGACTGCATGAGGCTTTGGGGGGGGACAACTAAACATAAACAAAAACAGCAAAGTTCTCCTTGGAATTTTTGCAGGGAATACTAACTGGCTAACACTTGGATTTCAGACAGACTTCTATCTATAAATATACAAAGAATGAATTACTCTTGATTTAAGCTTCTCATCTGTGACCTTCTTATGGCACTTTTGAAAACTAATGAAGATTTTGGTCTTAAGAAAAAATGCTTATTTATTAAATATTTTAATTTATAATTGGACAATGAGTAAGTACTACCAGAAATGAATCTCATAATCTTAAAGTTGTTGTTTAGATGTTCTTTTCTTTTTACTCAACAATAGTCCCTAATTCAGTCAATTTTCATTTTCTTCCTTAAAAGAAAACCATTTTGTTCCAATGTTCAATAACACATTTTAACTTTTGCTGCTGGAATTCAAAGAAAAAACACTTCAAGGTGGTAGGAGGATCTTTTGAGTCTGAGGCCAGAAAACACTTTGTAGTGAGTTGAAGACCAACCTAAACTATGTCATGAGACACTGTTTCAAGCATCAAACAAATTAAAAAGAAACAAAACCCTTAAAACAAATGAAAAACATCTTCAAGGTCCATGTTCTTTCAATAGATTCTTCAAAGAAATTTGAAATTTGTTCAATTTAGAATGCCCTTCAGGAAACAGTTCTGAGGGGAAATAGTCAATCATATTAAATTTTAAAAGACTCTGAATAGCAAAAGAAATATCTAATAGAATGATAAAATGACAATGGAAAAAAGTATTGCCAGTGAATTCTCAAAGAGAGGACTTATGTCTAGAGTATATGAAGAATTAAAAAAAAAAACAGATCACCAAAAATCCAATAAAATACTCAATCAAACATGGTCAAGCAAAGTGGATAGACACATCACAGAAGTATAAATGTCCATTACATACATGAAGGAATGCTTCACATTGTCAATATAAAAATATAGAATAAAACAACGCTGACTTTCCATTTTACTATAAAAAAAAATCAAGTAATAGTAAGGTTTTCAGGGGTTACAGGGAAAATGAGAACCCTGCTTAAGTATTCATAGGAATGTAAACTAAGACAATGACTAGAAATCAATAAGGAGATTCCTCAAAAACTAAAACCAGACATTCCATTTAACCCAACTCTTCTAGATATTTTCCTCAAAGAGTAAAAGACATCACATTACAGGGATACATGCCCAACAGGGATACATGCCCACTCGTATTTATAGAAGTACAATTTATACAATAGCTAAATCTTTGAAGCAGCTTATTTACCCCTTTAAAAATAAATGCATTTTGAAGACTGAGCACGTGATACCCACCTGTAATCCCAGCACTGGGGAGGCTGGAAACGGGAGGATCACTGTGAGTCTGAGTTGTGTGGTAAGACTCTGTACCAAACACATGAAAAAGAGATACAATGCATTTTTAAAATGTAGTATTTTTTAAATGAAACACTATTCTGCCATAAAGAAAACTTGAGTCATTTGTAGGGAAATGGATGCACCTTAAAGCAATAATGTTAAGGGTAGGAAATCAGGCACACAAGCTTAAATATCACATAGTTTCTCTTATGTGACTAGTGTAGAGTAAAATCAATGATCAAAATATAAAATAGATAATAGGAAGTTGTGAGATAAATAATTTTGAAAAGGGAAGGAAAGCAAGTGATGACAGGAAAAGGGAAGGGAAAAAGGGATAAGGGGTGAATGGAAGGATGGAGTCATGTTATGCACCCACTCCACATCAAGAATGTTAACACTGTACACTGAAAATATGTATAGAAAAAGAGGAAGTGGATCAAGGGATGGGGGAGGGGGTGAGATAAGGAATTAAAATGTGTTATGTATGTGTATAAACTTTTCCTAAATATATAAATTTTAAGTACTGCATAATTCACTATTATTTTTTAAAGTAAGAATATTAAAAGATAATAAAACACCCTTCAGTGAGATTGGTAATTCGAAGCTAGAAAATCTAGTGCTGGATACATTGGTACATGACTTAAGGATCTAGCACATTGCCTCAGAGCAAGTTAGAAATAGACTTGGAAGGTGAAGAATGATTTATAGAGAAACTTTGTGTCTAATAGAGTAGATTCCCTTGGCATAAATAGGCAGTTGGCAAAGTTGGATAGAAACATGTTCTAGAAACACTGGATAATTCATATGAGTAAGTGTTTCACTCATATTTGATTTAGATTACTTCATTTGCTCTTTAACTGGATAATATTTAGATGAGATTTTAGACTTGCTTAACATTCGTGAATGGTGGGCTGGGGAAAATGGATTCTTTATGTAGAATAGTGTCAATCTGTGAAGCAGTCAGTTGATTGATTACAATCATCTCACCAAAGAAGATTCTGAGTTTATGGGTCTTGCTATTCCAATTTCCTTCCCTGTTTAAATAATACTTCCCCTTTTGAATGTACAAACTGGTGAAATAGTTTCTAAAAAAACCACAAGTCAGCTACCTTTTCAAGCTACAATAGATTCTAAATATCTGCCTTATTAGAATCCATACACAAATTCAGCATTAACATTTAACACTGCCTCTTAAAGAACATACATCAGATTCTTCTGGAGTATAACCAATGAAGAGTAATAACAAAAACCAAATTCAACGTTTTAGTTAATGTCTTAGACCAATGAAAGTTAAAAACTGCAAATGTTGAAGTTCATGATGTACAAAATAACTGATCTTTTTTAAGGTTTATAAGAGTTGTGCTTATTTTTTTCCTTTCAAGTAACTGCAATGTTTCTAAAATTCTAAATTAATCCCATAAATGATTTTACATATATTTCTGACTATATCTATAGAAAACTCTTGGTACTCACAA